>CAUJRU010001143.1:0-196138 GCA_963277665.1 Viscum album
TTACTGTAACGCCCCGACCCCAGCTACCCAGAGCCGGTGCTTTACTTCGTAACATTGGCATGATCACAGGAAAGATCAAATCTCGAAAGACCGATTGGTTTAGTAGCCTTGGAAACACTAGATATATTCATAAGTTTTACATTACATCATAAAATGAAAAACTACTACAACAACATAATGTTTCCACAGTCCACACTATAATCCCCTCATAATATCCCTGTAGGTCATTCATAACTTACATCTTCACATCCTGGGAAAATAAAACATAGAAAAGGGGTGATCTCAAATGCCCAGTAAGGATAACAATATAGCGGAACATTCAAAAATAAGCATAAAAATTTAAGGCAATGAATTACTAAAACAAAAGCCTTTAAAACATGAACTTCAACATAGTATGGCAAAAGTAAAATGAAATAATGTCATTTACTTGTTCACATGGATATTCTACTAATAGAATAATCACATGCAATATCAATAACCACTTTCATAATGTTGGAATGCATAATGCTAAACGTTAATTTCTTTATCTAGGCCTCATCCCAAGACCTAGGGGTTACTTCTAACCGGAACCCAACCCGGAGTGCCTCTAATAACCGGACACCAACCCGGAGTGCCTCTAATAACCGGACACCAACCCGGAGTGCCTCTAATAACCGGACACCAACCCGGAGGGCATACTTTTACCAGTCCCTAACCTGGAGGGCTTACTTTAACCAGTCCCCAACCTGGAGGGCTTACTTTTACCGGTCCCCAACCTGGAACATACTTGTTTAGCACATTCATCTGAAGAAAAGTTTGAAATATAACATAAACATTCGGATTAAAACTAGCATACGAAATGTCAATAGTTTCACCATAAACTATGAATGGTATAAAATAGCACATCCACAGTAAAACATATCAAAAAACCTTCAATACAATATAGAAGTTTTGTATTATAATAAATCAACTTCAAATAAGCGTAAAATCCATTAAAGGATGTTGACATAGATGAAATCAAAACACTTTTTAGAGAAATATCTCTTTCTATTTTTGAAATCATTTAAGAGCCATATAAAATAAAACATTTTCTTGAAAATATTCTTGTAAGCTTGTAAGGAAAGCTTTGACGATTTTATAACGGCGGAAAATAACCGCACCCGCCGTATAAGTTAAAAAAAACATTCTTATCTTAATTCTGTCGAAAAGGTTAAAAAGGACCTTGTTTTGAAAACGACGGAAAGATTCCTTTATAAACCTCTTACAAAAAGTCAAAAAATGGTATAAATTAATTTAACCCATATTCTTGTAAATAATAAATATGTTTTGAAATACATTTCGAAGAAACATGGATGTGGATGATAAAGAAATCCCAGTAGATTATTACGTATAAACAACCTCGGATAATGAAGAGATTGTGAAATAACCCTTACCTTTTACTTTTCCTTGGTTGGGGTAGGTTAACCTCCTGTATAATGGTGAAATAATTGTTATTAAATTATACAAGAATTATATACATTAATATGATATCATATATGATCTTTTAATATTGATTTGATAATAATATCTTAGTATTAACGTCGTTTCGGGTGTTAACTTACTCATTTTCTTTTATATGTTTTGTTACATAAGTCATGTTTGTTGTATCTTATTCATATCCAGAATGATATCAAGTCCTTAAACATCATTTTTAAATCATTAAATGATAATTATACTTGAATGGATACGATGGAGAATGAATCTCATCGCGTTCGTGGAGACGGTAGTCCGTACGTACGCACGAACGCTACTTCCATTTAATTTTTATTTTAAAAGAATCGAATCCAAATGATACATAGGTGTATTACTATTTCAGTATAATATAATATTTTATATATGTTACTTAAGTTCATTAACACCATCCTTTATACGTTCCATGTGTGGTATGAACGAGTCATATCATTTTAAGGGGGCGGTAGTCCGCACTTCCTCAAATGAAATTATCGTATGTATATACAACATGAAACGAATAATGGTATGAAATAAAATGGAATTACAGAAGCTTATATATAAAATATATATCATTAATATCATATTTAATTGCAGTGCCATCATAATGGCCACCATGAGAGGCGGTAAGATGTTTTTGAACAATCATCGTTTCGTGAGGCGTTAGTTTGCCATCCACAGGAACATTATGTTCATCATCCATTAGATGGAGTTGTGTGTATGTGTAGTTTGAATACTTCTTATAACAACATCCTAGTATATTTAGGATACTGGTGTTGTTACAAAAGAAGGGAAATAAAAAGAGTTTGGGGGTTGAAGAAGAAAAATAAATGAAAATAATTTAAGAGAAATCGTTACCTTTAATTTAGGTAACTCACTTTGGTTGGAACCAAAAGACTTCTTGAAATGCTTTCTGCCTAAGGGGAAGCTTCAAGGAGGAGGATAGGGATGTGGGGAGCTTAGTTGGGCAGAGTTTGGACGAGCCAAGTGGCTTGAGAGGTGTGAGGAAATGAGAAGGAGGAGTGCCCTTTTATAAGAGGGGTGAGGGGCACCTTTGGAAAAGCTAGAAATATTAATTTATAATAAATTCATATTCGGTTTCCAAAGGCTCCAAAGTTGACTATTCAAAGGATGAGGTGGGTATAGGTCGAAAACAACTCATCCAATAGAATTTAGACAGGTTTGGGTACTTATATTAACCTTATCATTAAGTATTAACTCTAAGTTAATTAGTTTCACTTTTACAATGTCTCTTTGTATTTTTATATAATATGGTTAATAAACTTACTATATACATCAAAGAGACCCCCAAGTGGTCCATTAATGATTAACCTATCATAATATAAGTCTCTTGGCCGAACCTTATATTTTTAAGAATTTAATATCAATTAATAATATAATATTTGTTTTAATAAGTCTTTTATGTCAATTTTGACACTATTCAATAGTTGATTTTTGTGAAACTCATAACAGATTGATTACTTCGAACAAAGTCAATTAAATCAATCCTAATATATCATATTATCCTATAAAATTAGTTTAATTCATTAAAAGTTTCATATTATATTTATTTGGGTATTTATAATATCAATTAGTTTATTTTTTCACTATTATAGTAATTACTGCATCATCGTTGTGTCATAAATAAAATAAATTATTTAATGTCTAAAATTTATAAATAAAATATCATTATGTATGAAATCTTTTTAGCTTTCTAATGAATATTTATAATCGAAAATCCAACATTTATAACCCTATGTAAAAATTGTTCTTCTAAAAGATGTAAGCTTATGCCATTTTTATTTTTATTTTAACTTTATTAATATAATGTGTCATTATCACTTACAAGTGGATCCATGGGGTCCCAAAATAGACCCAAATATTCCCATGGTCGACCATGTATCAACCAATAGGGTTAAGACACATTTTAGGGTAATTTAGTATTATTATAATATTATTTTTTAACCCTTATTTACCGGATTTACCCTTAACCATGGTAAATAAAATATTTACCGCAGTAATTATTCAAAATGTCTAAAAATAAAAGTTACCTATTTACACAATTTGAACATCCTGATTCCAAATATGGAATCCATTTTTCTAAATTCAAAACACAGAAGTGGCAGAAATTAATTTAAAATTAATTCCCGCTGTCAAAACAAAAAGCGTGTTTTTAAGAGATAATAACTATCAAAAGATTGACACTTGTTTATGTTCGGTTTAACTGTAAAATTATGTCCAATGACAAACATTAAATTGAATGGTAAAAATATATTCTAAATATACTTTAAAACCACTCAAATTCATAATTTATCAATATTAATTATTTTGATTAAAAAAGTTGTTTTTAATTAAAATTTAGTAATTTTCACTATTCATCAAAATACAAAAGTTATCCGAAAAGTACCAAAATTTCACCCTAAGCTATAATTGATATTCCGAATTCAAAAATGATGTCTATTTTACAAAATTCCAAACATATATGTTGCATTAATTAATTTTATAATTAATTCCCGCTGTCAGAACAAATAGCGTGTTTTTAAGAAACAATTTATATCAAAAGATTGGCAATTGTTTATGTCCATTTTCAATGTTAAATTAATTCTAATGACCACCATTGGATAAAATGGTAAAAATATGTTCTAATTATACTTTAAAACCGCTAAATAGTATAATTTATCACAATTAATTATTTTGATTAAAAAAGTTGTTTTAAGTATTTTTTCACTATTCATAAAAAATTGGAACTTCTCAGAAAGTTACAAAAATTCAACTTAGGATAATTTCGATATTACGAATACAAAAATGAAGTCCATTTGAAATATAAAATTTCTATAATTTTAAAAAGTGGTTATTACTATTCATAACGGCTACTTTGATTAGTCGCGGTGTTTTAGAACTCGAAGTTGCGTACAATGCAAGCTATTGCATTATTCAATGAGAAGCGTATCGTGGAAGCTTGGGGTGTTACATTCTCCCCTCCTTCAATAAATTGCGTCCTCGCAATTTGAAATTTTTCTTTGAAAATAAAAGGTTGTAAATAGAAAATACCTTTGTGGAAAACCCACATCGGAAATAAGATTAATAAAAATATAACATTAAAAGAAAGAAAGAGAAGTACAAAGGTCATCCGAGATAGCCCATACTAGGGTTCTATGAAAATATGGATATGGAGGAAAAACAAACTAGCATGGTCTGATGAAGAGTTCTAGAAAACAGGATTAGGAGAAAGTTAACAATAAGAAAATCACAAACTTGTGATTGGTTAAACATTCATTGAATCCCCAGTTGGAAAAGTTAATCGACAACGTTTTTGTTTTAAGTAACCTTTCATAGAGGTGAGGAAATTATTTAAGAGATTTGCTAAGAATGTGAGGAAATTTACTTACTTATCATGTAGACTTTCATTAATAAATTTTTACCACAAACCTTTTAGAATAGGAAAACTATTTTGTAATAACCAGGGACTCCCTGTAGGCTAGTGGTAGGAAATAAAGGCCTGTCGCACTATGGTTGTGGGTTCGATTCCTGCAACTTTGTCCGACGCGACGGGTTATGCCCCACCCTACAGGTTGTCCTTTTCCTAAAACTATAGTATTATAATATTCCAAAAATAATCTTCATTTTTTTTAACCTTAAACAATACTATCCAAAGATCAACTTAATCCACTCCAACCTTTCTAGTTATCCAAAATACCTCTGTCCAGACTTTCTCTAAAAGGTTTCTTAATTCCAAAATCAATTTATCAGATTCCCCAAACGAAGTAAAGTTTCTCTTATTGTCACATACTAAAAATATAATTACCTTCATCATATTAAAACCTTACTGAAATCAACAAGTACTGCAGTACAATCCATATATATATATCACATTATTCTTATAACCAGAATATAATCCTTGAGTCCAAAAGCACCAATACATTAATTATTCCGCTTCAACTGTAGTCACAGCATAAGATTGGCCTTGATCCCTTGGCCTTTTCTGAGGTAAGTTTCTCTGACGCTTAGGACATTCATTTGCATAATGACCAATTTCTCTACAATTGTAGCATTCCACTTTGATAGCCTCTTTCTTTCCCTTGCAATCACGAGCCTGGTGACCCTTTTCTCCACATTTATAACAAACTCCCATTCCTTTTAGGCAAGTACCAGGGTGATTCTTCCCACAATTATCACATAATGGAAAATCCTTCTTTCCCTTTTTCCCTTTATCTGTCTCTTGTTCCACCGTTCTCTTCTTCTCTTGCTTTACTTTGTTGTCATAAGACTTAGAGAATTCCTTTTCTGTCTTGATAGCACACGAGACAATATCTTCGTATGATGAGAAGGATTGTGTTACCAAATCTCGATGGAGAAATGGTTTTAACCCATCAAAGAAACGATCAATCTTACTTCTTGGGTTGCGTATATAATCACCAGCATACCTTGCTAACCTTGTAAAGTTAGCCTCATACTTTGTGACATTCTCATCCTCCTTTTGTCTCAGACTTAGAAATTGCCTTTCCATATCTGCTCGATGGTCGCGAGGAAAGTATTTTTCTAAAAATAGATATTTGAACTCCCTCCATTCCATATTTGATACATCATCATCTTCCTTCATGTTTTGAATCAATGACCACCATTGATCAGCATCTCCAGTGAGGCGGTAAACTGCCATGATAACTTTTTCCCTTTCACTGCTCCCCAAAGCCTGAAATATTTTCTCTAGGGAATTTATCCATTGCTCAGCTACTAAGGGATTTGTACTCCCATTGAACGTTGGTGGTTGTTGCCTCATGAATCGATCTAACATTGATCCTCCACGCTGCGGATCAGGGTGCTCCATACGGGTAAGGTTATTATTCATAACCTGAGTAAGTTGTCCCAGTATGGTGATTAGCTGGTCGGCACCAGTTGCATCACCAGCCCCACTATACTTATCTTGAGCAGGAGGGCAATCCCTACATGGAGTGCGTGCATTGATACAGTTTCCATTTCTTCCACTAGGCGCCATTTCTAAACAATGGAATAAACTAGATCAGTTTATGAATCAAAATACATAATCCCATACTTATAAAACACTTAACGTAAATTGAACTATTTATGGATATAATCCATAATCATAAAAATGTTTTCTTTGAGGAAGTATATACTCATAAACCCTTCATAATGATTTGTAAATAAAATGAGAGTTATCCTAAGCATATCCCCCGGGAGTGTCGTAACCAAGAGTGCAGCAAGGCCCGTTGTCGTGCACCAGTTCCCGTTCGAGTCTAGCTCAAAGCGGTGTTTTCGGGTTTTACCCCTAGGTACATCTGTGCCAGAGCCGCCTCTACCTGCTCGTATCCAGACAGGGATGTATTGCTCGGAAAACTCACAAAATCTCTACAATACCAAAATTCTAGGAAGTCTTTCTATACTAATCCTCAAAGTTCATCTTAGGTCTACGTGATCTAATCAGAGTTTATCTAAATCTAGCTTCCAAGGTTTGTACTAAACTTCCTCTGATACCAACTGTAATGCCCCGACCCCAGCTACCCAGAGCCGGTGCTTTACTTCGTAACATTGGCATGATCACAGGAAAGATCAAATCTCGAAAGACCGATTGGTTTAGTAGCCTTGGAAACACTAGATATATTCATAAGTTTTACATTACATCATAAAATGAAAAACTACTACAACAACATAATGTTTCCACAGTCCACACTATAATCCCCTCATAATATCCCTGTAGGTCATTCATAACTTACATCTTCACATCCTGGGAAAATAAAACATAGAAAAGGGGTGAGCTCAAATGCCCAGTAAGGATAACAATATAGCGGAACATTCAAAAATAAGCATAAAAATTTAAGGTAATGAATTACTAAAACAAAAGCCTTTAAAACATGAACTTCAACATAGTATGGCAAAAGTAAAATGAAATAATGTCATTTACTTGTTCACATGGATATTCTACTAATCGAATAATCACATGCAATATCAATAACCACTTTCATAATGTTGGAATGCATAATGCTAAACGTTAATTTCTTTGTCTAGGCCTCATCCCAAGACCTAGGGGTTACTTCTAACCGGAACCCAACCCGGAGTGCCTCTAATAACCGGACACCAACCCGGAGTGCCTCTAATAACCGGACACCAACCCGGAGTGCCTCTAATAACCGGACACCAACCCGGAGGGAATACTTTTACCAGTCCCTAACCTGGAGGGCTTACTTTAACCAGTCCCAAACCTGGAGGGCTTACTTTTACCGGTCCCCAACCCGGAACATACTTGTTTAGCACATTCATCTGAAGAAAAGTTTGAAATATAACATAAACATTCGGATTAAAACTAGCATACGAAATGTCAATAGTTTCACCATAAACTATGAATGGTATAAAATAGCACATCCACAGTAAAACATATCACAAAACCTTCAATACAATATAGAAGTTTTGTATTATAATAAATCAACTTCAAATAAGCGTAAAATCCATTAAAGGATGTTGACATAGATGAAATCAAAACACTTTTTAGAGAAATATCTCTTTCTATTTTTGAAATCATTTATGAGCCATATAAAATAAAACATTTTCTTGAAAATATTCTTGTAAGCTTGTAAGGAAAGCTTTGACGATTTTATAACGGCGGAAAATAACCGCACCCGCCTTATAAGTTAAAAAAAACATTCTTATCTTAATTCTGTCGAAAAGGTTAAAAAGGACCTTGTTTTGAAAACGAAGGAAAGATTCCTTTATAAAACTCTTACAAAAAGTCAAACAAGGGTATAAATTAATTTAACCCATATTCTTGTAAATAATAAATATGTTTTGAAATACATTTCGAAGAAACATGGATGTTGTGGATGATAAAGAAATCCCAGTAGATTATTACGTATAAACAACCTCGGATAATGAAGAGATTTTGAAATAACCCTTACCTTGTACTTTTCCTTTGTTGGGGTAGGTTAACCTCCTTTAATTTAGGTAACTCACTTTGGTTGGAACCAAAGGACTTCTTGAAATGCTTTCTGCCTAAGGGGAAGCTTCAAGGAGGAGGAGAGGGATGTGGGGAGATTAGTTGGGCAGAGTTTGGACGAGCCAAGTGGCTTGAGAGGTGTGAGGAAATGAGAAGGAGGAGTGCCCTTTTATAAGAGGGGTGAGGGGCACCTTTGGAAAAGCTAGAAATATTAATTTATAATAAATTCATATTCGGTTTCCAAAGGCTCCAAAGTTGACTATTCAAATGATGATGTAGGGATAGGTCGAAAAAAACTCATCCAATAGAATTTATACAGGTTTGGGTACTTATATTAACCTTATCTTTAAGTATTAACTCTAAGTTAATTAGTTTCACTTTTACAATGTATCGTTGTATTTTTATATAATATGGTTAATAAACTTACTATATACATCCAAGCGACCCCCAAGTGGTCCATTAATGATTAACCTATCATAATATAAGTCTCTTGGCCGAACCTTAGATTTTTAGGAATTTAATATCAATTAATAATATAATATTTGTTTTAAGAACTCTTTTATGTCAATTTTGACACTATTCAATAGTTGATTTTTGTGAAACTCATAACAGATTGATTACTTCGAACAAAGTCAATTAAATCAATCCTAATATATCATATTATCCTAGAAAATTAGTTTAATTCATTAAAAGTTTCATATTATATTTATTTGGGTAGTTATAATATCAATTATTTTATTTTTTTCACTATTATAGTAATTACTGCATCATCGTTGTGTCGTAAATAAAATAAATTATTTAATGTATAAAATTTATAAATAAAATACCATTATGTAGGAAATCTTTTTAGCTTTCTAATGAATATTTATAATCGAAAATCCAACATGTATAACCCTATGTAAAAATTGTTCTTCTAAAACATGTAAGCTTATGCCATTTTTATTTTTATTTTAACTTTATTAATATAATGTGTCATTATCACTTACAAGTGGATCCATGGGGTCCCAAAATAGACCCAAAGATGCCCATGGTCGACCATGTATCAACCAATAGGGTTAAGACACGTTTTAGGGTAATTTAGTATTATTATAATATTATTTTTTAACCCTTATTTACCGGATTTACCCTTAACCATGGTAAATAAAATATTTACCGCAGTAATTATTCAAAATGTCTAAAAATAAAAGTTACCTATTTACACAATTTGAAAATCCTGATTCCAAATATGGAATCCATTTTTCTAAATTCAAAACACAAAAGTGGCAGAAATTAATTTAAAATTAATTCCCGCTGTCAAAACAAAAAGCGTGTTTTTAAGAGATAATAACTATCAAAAGATTGACACTTGTTTATGTTCGGTTTAATTGTAAAATTATGTCCAATGACAAACATTAAATTGAATGGTAAAACTATATTCTAAATATACTTTAAAACCACTCAAATTCATAATTTATCAATATTAATTATTTTGATTAAAAAAGTTGTTTTTAATTAAAATTTAGTAATTTTCACTATTAATCAAAATACAAAAGTTATCCGAAAAGTACCAAAATTTCACCCTAAGATATAATTGATATTCCGAATTCAAAAATGATGTCTATTTTAAAAAATTCCAAACATATAAGTTGCATTAATTAATTTTATAATTAATTCCCGCTGTCAGAACAAATAGCGTGTTTTTAAGAAACAATTTATATCAAAAGATTGGCAATTGTTTATGTCCATTTTCAATGTTAAATTAATTCTAATGACCACCATTGGATAAAATGGTAAAAATATGTTCTAAATATACTTTAAAACCGCTAAATAGTATAATTTATCACAATTAATTATTTTGATTAAAAAAGTTGTTTTAAGTATTTTTTTTCACTATTCATAAAAAATTGGAAGTTCTCAGAAAGTTACAAAAATTCAACTTAGGATAATTTCGATATTACGAATACAAAAATGAAGTCCATTTGAAATATAAAATTTCTATAATTTTAAAAAAGTGGTTATTACTATTCATAACGGCTACTTTGATTAGTCGCGGTGTTTTAGAACTCGAAGTTGCGTACAATGCAAGCTATTGCATTATTCAATGAGAAGCGTATCGTGGAAGCTCGGGGTGTTACAAAAAGGATACTCATAAATTAAATAATTAACATAACATTTTTTTAGGAAGATAGTGAATGCATGTGAAAATTCAGTCTCAAGTTAGGGAATCTCTATAAACCACCATTTTCTTTCTGTTATGACAATTCTCTCGTTAAATCACTTTTCATATATCTGTATAATGTTTTGGAATGATTATAAATTATTTATATATGTCTCTCACATATATACCTATATTATTCTACCTTCCTTTTATGGGGAAATATATACAATAAGTTTGTTCTCTAATGCATCTCATTTCTTTCAATGGATAATTTTTAAGTATATTAATTAATATTGATATCCTTTTATGGCACACATAATAATTTATATGATATGATGGGTACACCAAGAAAGAGGTATAATTAATTGGGTAAATCATTTTTCTAATAACATGTCATATATGGGTTTAAAGAGTAAACCTAATCTCTTATGATACTTTACTCACCATGTGATATTATCTAGGTGGTTAAAATTAACTCATTTTTATGTCAAGTTATATGTTGCTACTAAATTTACTAGGTCGATATAATATTATGATACCATGTAAATTATTTTATTCATATATTTTAATATTCACGATCTTTATCTTTTATTATATCATGTTATACCTTTAACACACATTTTATGTTTCGTTATCTTGTTTATTCCATTAATGGGATTTTTAGCTCACCCCTTTATTTTATATATTACCCTAGTTATATTTTTTAGTTTTTGGAGATAAAATTTATTTAGGAGATCATTGTGGATAATAAAATAACTCTTTCATTTTTTAGTTTCATCTTGATGTTTCATGGTCCAGGTCTTTCCACTACACAATACCTTAGGATCTTTGGGTTTAACTTATTGGATATTTATTATTGAAAATAGTATAAAAATATGTGTAAAATGATTGTGTCACTATAGTTGGTATCGTAGAAGGTTATAATTATTTTTTATTAGTTATATTAAATTTTAATGATAAACCTACGGATAAGTAGAATTATTGTAATATATCATGGAATTATGGTGAAATATATTGTGATTGGTTTCCAAGTAATTACATCACTCTCTGGTAACTACAAGTGGTTGTGGGTCAAGCATAGTTGTGCCAAGGTAAAATATATTCTAAAGGGAATCATTAGGTTGTGAATTTTCATCAACCTATTGAATGATAAAGAGTCCCTTATTTCACACATGTTTTGACACTCCTAAGGGATATGTTTCAGAAATTCATTAACTCTTTATAGACAATTATGAAGGATGTGAACACATTGTTAATTTAGAAAATCTTCTAGAAAACGGTACCCTAGATAACCTTGATTAAAACTAGATACATGAAATTTAGTTTACACTCATCATTTATATGTTATTCATTATTTTTTTTTTAACTTTTGTATATTAATGTATTATCATCTTGTTTTTTTATTATTCATTTATTTAATCATATGAAATATGAGATATCAAGCCAAAAACCCATGTGATAAGAAATGTGATAATTTAAGAAATTATATAGCTAAACATATGATAGAGGGAGTTAATAACTTTAGGGAATTATTTCCTAAACTAGCTCAAGTTATGAATAATAACTTGAATCGTGTGGAATACCCACCTCCTCCTATGATAGAGAATGATGTAGTTGATTCGTTTATGTGAAAGAGGCCTCTTACATTTAGTGGATATTTTGATCCCCTCAACATGTAATAATGTATTAACTCTATTTAAATTATATTATCTATCTTCCGATGCATAGAGAAAAAGAATGTTGTAATAGTTAAATATAACATTGTTATAAAAGATGATCTATGGTGGAAACATATCATAAAAACAATGTCCGAGAAGAATATTGATTCAATGGAAGGTGAATATTTCAATGAAATAAATTTAAATAAATATTTTCCCCTATCATTTTATCATAAAACTAAGACATATTTCCACAAGATGAAGAAAAAGGAAGAAGATTATATCAGATAATATGATACAAACATCGCAAGGTTATAACAGAGCACATATGGTTTTTTCATCAACACTGAAATTAATGTGGTACATTTATTTAGTGGGATAAATCGGATTCTATGAAAATTATTAGTTATTTAGGGATTTGAAAGCTATAATGATATTGTCATCTATGCCCCTATATTTGAGGTAGAGATCAGTGAATCCAAGTGGTATCATGGTACTGTATATAAAAAACATAAAATGGAGCTTTTTTTGAAGTTTCAACTAATAAATATCATGTTGGAAAAAACCCAACAACCCAAATGTGAAATGTGTGAGAATAATAACCCTAAAATTATACATAAGTGAATAGGAAGATGCTTTAAATGATGAAAATTGGGGCATTAGTATAATTAGTGCCAAAGGGAAATGATTGAACCTAATGATTTGTAAGAATAAGAAAAGATTAATATAAATACTCAACATGAAATGTAGTGTTTCAACTACAAGCAAAATTGGTATTCTAAAATCCAGTTTCTTAGGATAAGGGTTTCTGGAGAAAGTAAATGACAACAACCACCAATGCCTTAAGAATAAAGAAATGAATATGTAATTACTAATACAAATGTAGATCAAAAAAATGATGTAGTGGAATGTATTCTTGTTATTCATTCCATTATAGAAGATTTACTATTTTATTCTAGTTTATACACTTAAGTAATATCTTGAAATATTAGTAGAACAATTGAAATTCCACCTGCATACGTGGGTGTTGATCTACCTATGAGAATTGAAAACACATAAATTATTGAATACAATATATATTGATCCTCCAAATTTAAATTTTTTGGATTGAATCTTCCCAAAAATCTCATCTTAATTCCTTTAGTTTTTTTATGCTATATTGGGAATTGATTTATTGTCCTTATATAAATCAAACATCACATTTCAAGAGAGGTAGATCGCTCTTCACATCCCAAGTCTTCCTCTAGTTTTGTACATGTTTATGGAGTTGGATGAATCTACCATGGAATAATATTTTCAATCGTGTATATTTTTACTTATGAGAAATCATATCTTGAGTATATTATTGATACAAATTAGAGAATCAATATTGAATAAATTACAATTGTGAGTGATTATACTGATGTATTCTTCAAAAAGATGTTTGGTCTTCCTCCTGGCTGAGAGGTTGAGTTTAATCGAACTTATAACTACATCTCTTCCCATATCTTATACTCTTACATAATGGATAGTGTTGATTTATAATAGTTAAGAAATTAATTACAAGGAAATCACGAAAAGGGTCTTATGTGTTTGAGGTATTAGCCATGGGGTGTGTCGGTCCATCTTATCAAGAATACGGATTGGTCAATGCACCAATGAATAGATTATTATGAACACAAAAAAATCATGATAAAGAACATATATACCCTACCACAGATTGAAGAATTGTTTGATCAACAACCTGGAGCCCAATATTTCTCTACGGTGGACCTTTGGTCGCGATATCCCCAATTAAAGTAAAGAAGGAAGATATTCCCCAAACTTCTTTTAGAATAATGTATATACAATATGAGTTCAAATTTATGCCTTTCAGAATAACTAATACTTCTTAAAACATTATGAACATAATAAATGGAGTCATTAGAGATTACCACCAAAAATTTGTCATAGTCTTCATAGATGACATTTTGATATACTCCAAAATTAATGAGGTACATGGGAAATATTTTGATACTTTCATAATGACTTTTTTGAAAAGATTATATATTTTAAAATTAATGTAAATGAGAGTTTTGGATGAAAAAGGCATCATTCTAAGAGAATATTATCACTATAGAAGGGATATATATGGAAATTTTTATGCCAAAGGCAATAGAAGAGTGGCCTATACCAATATTTGTAACAGAAATCCATAGATTCCATAAACAGTATGGATATTTTAGAGGACTTCTGAAAAAAAATTCATGATTTCAAAAAATTCTAACCAAGATAACTCATAATGGGTTATGGATTTTTGGACCAGTGAATGTGTGGAGAACATTATGTAGTTAAAAAATTAGCTTATCATTTAACCTGTCCTCGGTCAATCTTCAAGTGGGGAACTTTTTGTGGTGCATATTAATGCTTAAAACAAGATTTTGGGCTGTTTATTAATGATAAATAAAAAATGAGAGCCTAAAACTCATGGTAGATGAAATTTCTTGAAAAAATCTATACAAAACATGATCTGGAGTTAGATACATTGATCATTATGTTGAAAATCTGGTGATAATATCTATAAAGGGATAAGTGTGAAATATATATGGGTCATAAGAGAGTAATCTATATATTCACATTTAAGGATCTTAATATGAGCTATTGAATATGATTATATTTTATCAATGACTATGACTTCTCAATATATTACCATCATAAGAAAGAAAACAAAGTGGAAAATTCCTTAGGTTAAAAGGATCCAACAAACTTATCAATGAGTAAAATTTTAATGGATCAAATTTTATTAGACTTAAAAAAAATAGTTGTGAAAATCATGATGAAATTAAAATAATCATTTCATTCTCAAATTATTGGTGAAAAAACACTTTTATAAAATATAAATTATTATCAAAAAATGATGTGAAAATGAAAAATAAGGGGAAAGATTTAAAAAAAGGGAAATACTCAGAGTTCAAATTTGATGAAGGAGTTATAATATTTGGATCATGACTATGTGTACCATCAAATCCTAATATAAATAAATATATATTGAATAATGAAAATAGATTGACCTTCTAGATCCACCAATAAAGCCTAATATTGTATCAAGATCTCTGAGAGATCCACATCTGGGATAATATGAGGAAGGAGATCACTGAATATACATCAAATTGTATGATATGTAAAATATTGAAGTATGAAATTGAAAAAGTCTTAGAGAATTATACAAAAATCACCCAAACCTACAAGGAAATGGAAAAGCATCACTGTGGACTTTTTCACAAGTATTCCAATGAAATTAAGATGAAGTAATTCCATATGGGTTGTGGCTGATTTTCTTATAAATATTTCTCTCTTTATTGTAATTAACTTTGACTTCTTGATAAATAATCTTGTAAGGATATACATCAAGGAAGTGGTGAAGTTGAATAGAAAACAACCATTTAAAATATATAACCGAGATCCAAAATTTACCGCCATGTTATAAAAGAGAATCCCAAATAATCTAAATACTGATTTGAAATTTGTATGGATTATCACCCCTAAACTAATGTTTAATATTATCAGACTATTCAAATACTAGAATCCATGTTGGGAGCATTCTTTATGGGCTTCAATGGATGGTGTTTTCAATATCTTCTTTTTGTTTTCTTGTTGTACAATAATATATTTCACTCAAGCATAAAAATTGATCATTATTAGTCAATTTATTGGAATAGATATATAATATCTATGTTTTTGGAATATTGTTTTGAAAATAGGATGTTGGGACCAGAAATTATAGAGAAAATTATATAAATTGATAGGATTATTTAGTAGCACATCAATACTATTCCGAGATGATAAAAGAGATACGGTGCGAATCATCCATGAGATATAGAGTTTGAGGTTTATGAAAATGTTTTTCTCCACATATCTTTATGAAAGTGATATCTGATATGTAAGAATAAGGTAAATCCAATCCCCAAGTATATCGACCGCTTTGATATTCTCAATTACATCAATGTTTTTTCTTATCAACTAGCACTCCCACCAATACTTTTACATGTGCATGGTGAGTTCCATGTAACCCTACTGAATAATTACATAGAAGTTCTATGAAATGTTATGAATTCATAGTTTTTCTAGATATAAAATTATCTATCTTGTGAGGAGTGGATTGTGAAGATCTTTTAACATATATATAAATCAATACACAATATGACAACTCACATGGTCAATATACTGTGGAGGAACCATAAATACAGAGTGGGAACCTAGTAACAAAAGGAATCCTTGATGTATAAGTGCCTTCACCTATTTTAATCATAGAGTGTAATTAGAAATTTAGCATAAATTTCTTTATGGGGAAATAATATAATTCCTCTAGTTTTTTTAGAAAAATATGTTCGATAGTGTATACAGCTCGCAACACCATGCTCAAACAAACCATGATTATATAAATATGAATATTATAAACTAGATATTAAATTGACTGATAAGAATATGATTAGAAAACCTATTAAATATATATAATGTCCCTACTCAAAATAAATTGATTTATAAAGGCTTAGAAAATAAGAACTCATTATTTAATAATGGAATATTATTCTTCTAAAAATGTTTTCTTCAAAACTAATTTTGATTATATTTTTTTGATAAAACATTCAAATAATTTCAAGAAATTTTAAAAAACATATTTGATAAAATGATGTTTTTATATTATAATTTAAAAATTAATATAGGGTGAATTTATTTATTTTCCTGAAATGATTGATTTTTTATTGAATAGTGAAAATTACTGATTTTACAAATACTTTCATTTATTTTCAATAAAAAATTAATTTAAAATTTCAATTAATTTTTTTTAATATGACATATAAACAATTTTATTTATAATAAGATAATATATTTCATTATAATAATCAGTTTTCATTATTTTGGTATAAGTTTATTTTTATGCATAAAAAACAGTTTTCATGAAAAGTTATTTAGTACATAATGTTTATCCATTTTTATTTATTAAAATAAACACAAATAATGAAATGTTTTAATTAAAATTATATATTATATATCTAATTAAACAAATTTAAATTAATATAAATATTATTTCAAGTTATTGAGTGGATATGAGACCATCTATTACATAAAAAAATCATTTCAAAAAAACCACATTTCATCACATTTTTTAGTTCTAATTCAAAATTAAATCATGTAAATTATCTGATTTCAATTTTATAATAAGTATATAATATTTTTTATCAGAATAATTGATAATATTTAATATGTATATCTTACGTTTTTCAAAATTAATAGTAAAAACAGAAAAATCAATTTCATAGTTAAGGTTGAAATGGGGACTTCTCTGTTACCTGTGATTATGATTAAATTAATTTTACATAACCATTATATTTTTAACTTTAAATTTGTATATAATCTTTATAAAAAATAGGTTTAATTTATTTAATAATTAACATTTTATTTTTAAATTTAAGGGATAAATTTTCAAGGTTAAAAACTAGTTACATGGTAAAAACTAATCATAAAAGTGAATATCCATATTGTTAAATTGAAAAACATGTTTATTAAAAGTTTATTTGTTGAGGTTTTTCTCCACCTTATATTCCTTTTAATACACATTTGTCTATTTTTTAGGAGCACTCTTGGAGATTGACTTCCAATTATTGAATATTTTTGGGAATTTACAAGAAATTCACTCTTTATCGCTTATAAAAGGTCACATCCCTTCCTATTTCTGTCATAGTTAAAAATAATTATCTTTCATTAAATACCCACATATATACCATTATTAATAAACATACCACATTATAAAGTTATTTATTTATTTTTAAGTCCCATCTTTGAAGGATATTTGTGAAAACAATGAGAGGTTCTTTGTAGAAGTGGTGATGTTCTTAACCAAGCATTTTTTTACTTCTTCTTCAACATAATTATAATATAATTAAACCATTGTAATATAATTAAATCATTATCTACCATATAATAAAATTTTATTATGTTAATATAATAACCTACATCATTCTATTCTTCCATCAAATGGGAAAAGAAACCATCGTTGTGTGTACAGAAGAATGCCACCTCACGAACCAATGTAATTCACTTTCTATCATCACCTCTAATGGATGTTCATGATGATGGAATTAATTAAAATAAATTATATTCCTGAAAATTTTATATTTATATAAAATTAATATATTATATAATTTTAACCTTTCCATTAATTGGAAGATGATAACATAATTCATGCGTATGTGTGGACAACAATCTCCCCAAAGTGATATGATTTTTTTTAATCTCCATATAACATGCTTCATATAAAAAATTACATTTAAAGATATAATATTTTTTTTATTAAATAATTATCTTTCTTGAAAAAAAAATTATACATACCTTTTTCATCATGAACGTTCAAATATTGAAACTTTACTCATTCATACATAAGGAATATCGTCTCCACAATTGTATCGAAGTTTGTTATTGTTATCTATATTTCATGGTCTGTTTTAAAATTTTCATTGGTTTATAAAAATTATAATTATGTCATGATTATTATTATTTAAATTATTATATAATAATATCTCTGAACATAGTTAACTTACCAAAGTGATTTTTGACATATGATCCAAACTTCATCAAGATGTCATTCCCAAATCTAAATAATTATTTTTCATTAAAATTTTGTTGAACACATAAGAATGTATATCAATATTATTATCATGAAATTTTATTTGGTAAAAAATTAAATAAGTTCTTATCCTAAATGATATCCATTTATTTCCTTTGGTGATTTTTATGATTATTCCTTATGATTGATATAATTTTATGGAACACATAAGCATGGATATTTTATTATTGGTCTTCCAAGATATCCCTTAAATGAATTGGGTAAAGAATTTGTATCATGAGAAATCGTGTATAGGATTAGAGAGTATACCTAATATATTATGAGACTTTTTCCCCCATGTGATATTATAAATGATGTTAGCCTTGACTCGTGTTTATATCATGGTATATGTTTCTACCACATTTAATATATTTTTGTAATATGGTGATACAATTTTATTTATGTTATGATTTCATGTGATTGCTTATGAGGATTAAATTTTATGTTGTAATGTTTACCATTGAATTAATTATTACCTTTCATTATCATTTTTACTCATTTAATGGTATTTATATCTCACCACTTCCTTTTACGTATTCCACAGATTATCCTATGTAGTTTTTAGAGCTAAAATAGTTTTAGGATCTCTTTTTTTTATAATAAAATAGACATCTCATCTTCTATCTACATATAATTGTTTTATGATCCTAATATTACAAATATTATTCAAATCTTTATAATTGGGTTTTACTAATTAGATTTTTATGTTTAAAATCATGTAATAATGTGTGTAAAATAATTTAGTCACTATATGTGTGTAACAAAGAACATAAATTCAGTAGATGTTAGAATATGATTACTCATTTTTGTATCCAATACATGTAGGTACAATCTCAGGGAGTATGATTTAAGCTTCTTCAACGTTTTTCACTATGTATAGAAATTCTCTAACCCCTACCTATTAGTTAGTAATGGTTTTTTTATCTTATGGAAGTGGTGAGAAAAAAGAAGCGAGAGTTCCCAACCATCCATAGACATCAAAATGTGTTTGGTGACCTATTTTAGGACCATCCATTATAGTATTATTATCCTATGTTGTATCAATAGCTGGTAATCATAACATCTTAATAGTATATATGGGATGTGTATATAGATTGAAACCCCTTGATATCCCTCATTCTAAGGGAAAACAAGTTGAGCATGGTCATTGAGGTTGAAATCATCAAGTGTGGAGAGGTCATTGGGGAATTCATGCATGTATGCAATATTTAGATCTACTAGAACCAAGTGACCTAGAAATCATGAGATGTGAAATTTTTTTATTTTCAACACTGTTTTATGCCATGTTTTATTATTGAACTAAAAACTCTCTTATTTATCCCACTCTAATCTATTATTTGGGGCATGAGGGGGAGATACATAAAGTTCCCTTGGAATTAACTTCACCATTCGATGGTTGAGCTATGATATATGATTTTTGAAGAGCTTGTGAACTACTTCCACGGTTTGATACTCTTTTAGAGATGTATTATGTTTGAAAATACATACATACTACATAATCATCGACATGGATTGGATATATTCAGTGAATTCTATCATATATTGATTTTCTAGGCATGTAATATTATAAAAATATAATCAATACCACTTAGTGTTTAAGATAGAGAGGAACCATAAATTTTGTTATAGTTGTGTTTAGTCTCTATAATCTTTGATAGTTATGTTTATGATGAGTTCAATGGAGGATCAACAAGTGGTGCTTCCTGGGGTCGTTAAATAATACCTCGATGTAACTCCCAAAAAATGGTTCTAAAATTTCACCCTCAATGATAGATTCTGTTTTCTGATAAATATATAACTAGGTATATTTTGTACATTGATATCTCTAAATATTATGGAACTATATAAGTTATGAGAGATTAGGATTTTTATTGGAAAAATTTTTCAACATAGTTTTATCCATCCTGTTGTGCCACCTTAGGAATATCAAGGTCTATTTGCAAAGAATGAGGGTGTCGGTCTGAAGTTGTGTGTCTATTACGATTGATAAATCAGGTGATGATGAAGATAGGATATCATCTCTTATATATTAATTATTTACTTAACTAGTTCATGGAAGATATCTGGTTCAAAAAAATTGACTTTGGTTATGGATATCCTCAGATGAAAGTGAAAGATGTGGATATCGTAATGACATCTTTTCTATGTAATTATGGTATTTATAAATTCATTATGATTTCTTTAAAGTTATGAATGAACAAACCATGTTCTTGGGGTTGATAAATTCAATGTTACAAGTATTTTATATTATTTTTTTGTGTAATTTATTAATGGAATCCTTGTTTACTCAAAATATTAGGATGAACTTAGAGAATCTATGAGTCTTTATTGTTTTTCTTTAGTCTATTCTGTTATTTGATAAGTTTTTGATGCATGAGTTTTACCGTCCTAAGGTACCTTTCATGGAGAATTCCATTTCTTTGTGTAGAGTAGTCACTTATCCATTAAATATTAAGGTTATTTTTTCTTGGCTATCTCACAATAATGTTTTAGATGTTCAATGTTTTCAAGGCACAGTTTTATATTACAAGAGGTTCATACCTAGCTTCTCCTAGATTAAAAAAATTATGGGAGTATTGAAAAGGAAGTATTAGAACGTTTTGTAGAATAAATAATTTCATGATTAATTTGATAATTTAAAAAATAATATGGTCGATGTTTCGATTATTTTTCATCTAAATTATGGGGTTATGATCAAGGTTTATTATGATTCAAATTATCTTTTATTCGGTTATGTATTGATGTAATAGAGGGAAGTTATCTCATTTTGGTTATGGTAATGATAGCCATAGGGATTAAACAATTACACCCATGATCTTGAGATTATTTCAGTGGTGTATAATCTAAGGTTGTGGAAACATTATCTCATCGGTGATTATTTGTTTTTCATTACAGATCACAAAATCATGAAGGGTGGAGGCCCCTAGTGTGATTTAAATTTTTAGCAATTATGGTGAATGGAACTCCTCTAGTATTATGATTTCATGTTTTTACGTACACCTGATAATGGAAATTTTGAGGTAAATAACTTGATCCATATGATGTTTTCTAATTTTGTGTGTTTCGGTGTAGAGGATAATATAGAGTCATGGAAGAGTTGGTATCATTCCACCATAATTTGGGATATATTTATGGAAAGGGATGAATTTATAAGATGAAATTATATTCATCCAGGGTTTATTAGGTAATGGAGTCTCATATTGGGGATCATTATGATGAACTTTGGTATAAAGAGTTGGTTGTGGAAATGATCCATTGGGATTGTAATATGGTGGAATACATAAAGTGTTATTTCAAGGAATGGTTTTCATTCCTTTAGAGATGCGTGATTTGGTTCTCCATGAGTTCTGTTGTTTTCCCTTATCATTATATCCTTGCATGAAAAATATTAATCATGCTTTAAGGGACCAATATCGGTGGTATAGTATGAAGAAGTCATTTGTTTAGATTGTGTCATGATGATTCTAATGGAAGAGGGTAATGGTTGAACATTTTGTTCTTATTGGTTATCATCATCTATTTGATATCCCCCTATAAAAGTGAGAGGACATTTCCATTAACGTCTTCATCAGTTTACCCAAAATATAGGGTGGTTATGAAACTATATGGGTGATCAAAGACTATATGATAAATTAATCTTACTTCTTATGGATTTAGAAGACAATATCAATGGAGGTTTTTTTGAGGTGGTAACTAGAAGATATAGTTAAGGTTCATATTCTTTTGAAGATTATCATCATTGATTATTCTCTTATTATATTTCAATGGTGTTAAGTAGTCTCTATCGTGTTCTTGGATATTTTTAATTATTTATAACTTATTTAAATCCATATAAGGATCGCTAGCCAGAGTGGGCTATAAATACATTAAAGGATATGATATGTGCATGTATATTTATTTTTTATGTTCTTGTGTGTAAAAAATACCCTTAGAGGATATCTATTTTAGTAATAGTTATCATTCTACCATTTGTATGTCATCGTTAAATGCTTTATATGGTTGAACATTCCATTCCCCATTATACTAGATCAAGGTCATATAGTCATATTGAAAATATAAATGTGTATGGTTGTATTTGTTATCAATGTATAATAAGGAATCAATGTTAATGAATGATCAATTCCTTTATGTTTAGTGATTAATCATGGAAATATACTGATGTAAAGAATTTGAGAAAAAATAATGAAGGATGAATATGATTCTAATAGAATTGTTATGGATTCATTATCTCTCATTTAATAAGATAATTCTCCATGATAATTCTTGGAAATTTATTTTGGATTTATTATGCTTCACTCTCTAAGAAAATTCTCTATGTTAAATTCTAACGATTGTGGAGCTATTGTAAATTTCTAAAAAAATGTGCCAATTTTAATAGGAGGGGCACATTGTTTATAACATTTGGAGGAGATTATGTTAAGATTATTATCAATCATAATTATTTTGATAAAATAATGAATCATATATGGATAATATTTTAATGATTGATCATCATTTAAAATGATGATTCAAAAAGATGAAAGGCATCCACGAAATATTAATATTGTTTCAGGATGAGTTTTTAATTAATGAAGACCATAATAATATAAATTTTACTGATGAAATATTTTGAGAAGAATAATTTATGAGCATGAAAAATGATATTTTTCATCATTATGAGTATAATAGTTCTTTATAAATTATATATTTCAAATAGAGAAGAGGAAGAAGAATTACTAAATTCCATTAAAAAATAATAAAACATTTTTATTTTCAATAAGGGTCATATTAAATATTATTCATACTTTAGATAGGAATATTACACTATGTATTTACTAAGAATATATTATAATGTACCTTGTCAAAAAAAAGGCAAACCAAATCCCTACAAGGGTTATAGCTCCACCAAAAATGGTATCTTAATATTCAAAAACAGGGAAATCATCACATTCATGGGAATCTATGGTTTCATGGAGCATGGATAATCAATGTTCTAACACAGGTAGACATGAGGTTATGCATGTAAGTTGGTATTCACATAGTTGACATTGTCATAAGTCGGTGGCATGGTGTAACCGAGGAGAAAACCCAAGTTACAAACATCTAAAATCTTGCAAAAATAACATCTCTTATAAATTAAATCTAGGTGTAATAATGATTCGATGTGGGACAATAATGTAGTATACTATTCAAACGTCTTTAAATGTTATGGGCATAAAATTTTCCATCCGATTCTACTAATCTCATTCGTCCTATCGAAGGAGGGTCCTTGTCTCTTACATCTTGATGATGAGTTACATTGTGAATCATATCCCACACTTGAAGATGAACAACCAACCCCCGATTGTAAAATCATGGATTTAATAGTGATGTATGATAAAAATAATAATGCAACCAGCATCGCCTTGCATGAATGGAAAATAAATTCTTTGTTCCATGAAAATTGGTTCTAGAAAGTGAAATGTAGTTGCAAGAGGATTATAATGTATTTGAGCATACATGAATGATTTTGAGCTTTTTATATAATGAGGATAATGAGTTAATTGAATTTATACAACCATAAAAAGAGGTTTTATTATGTAATATGGGACCTTACGTTTTTTAGCATCATATGAAAATTAGGAAACCTTTATTCTAAGCATCCAAAGAACCAAAGATATATGGGAATTAAAAAATTAATTGATGAAAAGTTATTCATTGTAGTTTGAATACATAATCATACATGGATTGAAGGTGGTTTTTTAGGTCTATGAATAGTGAGACCTCATACCATATGATGTTTTTTTATCTATATTTTTAGTGATAACTTTTTTTTAAATAAAATAGAGTGCTAGTAAAACTCTTGCTTCATGAAGATAAATTCTTATGAGACATTATTCATTCATGAAGAATAATATCCCATTATATTTATTTGGATTCGTGAAGGATAAGGGATCTCATACATTAATTTTCATGAAGTAATAAATCCCACGTACAAAACATTACATGAATATATAGTAGTGTTCAATGAGATTCATAGCTTCGTGAAGTATAGAGTCTACGTACATTTATACAAAGAATAAATTGATCTACATAAATCATCAGTACATTAACTAAGAGATGAATCCTCATATACAATTACACAAAGGATTTCACAAGAAACCCATGTATTTAATTTAACGAACTACAGTCTTCCTACTAATAAATGAATAGTGTGTGGAGATTGTTTGTTAAATATCATTGTGGTGAATAGTGTGAGAATTTTAATACAAATATGTTTATTTAATACATTACATGATTTAAATTCATGAAGTGTGAGTTTAAAATATTTTCAAATAACAATCAATAAGAAATAGTGGAGATAAATTCATGCATATAAGCAATGTTTTGTAAAGCAAAATTGTTAACATCATGAAACATATACAGGTTATAAAGTTTATGATCATGAAATGATAAACATATATTGAGTTGTTTTTTAGGATAATTGAGTAAGATTATTTTAGGGGATAAATATGGAAGAAGACAATTTTTAGTAACTTCAACATCCTAAATTTTTCATTCTCATAAAATAGTGAGTTAGAGTGGAAGTGA
The DNA here is from genome assembly GCA_963277665.1 of Viscum album. NCBI lineage: Eukaryota > Viridiplantae > Streptophyta > Magnoliopsida > Santalales > Viscaceae > Viscum > Viscum album. Next base: position 25,377 of record CAUJRU010001143.1, read on the forward strand.
TATCTTCTACCCACACAAAAGAGTATTGGGTCAACATACATGTTGTGAAATTAATCAAATTTTGTGTCAGTAAATGAATTTTAGTAAAGGTGTTCATGTATAGTAGTTAATTAAAATAATATTTGAATAAGTGAAATTTACGGTGAATAAGGTCAATATGAAAATTTCATCATAATGAAGATGAATTTGAATACTTTTTTATATTAGCTTGTTGAAAATCGACTGAAAAATAGGTGGGGCTACTATAAATAGTTCCATTGAAGAATTATTGTTACTAGTATAGAGAACTCCACTCACATATAAATATTTATCATTTATTTTCCTACATTGTGCGTTGATTTTAGGCATTTGTAATAACTACCAAGTTATAGTGATAATAAAATCTGTGAAACAACCACATGTTGATCACAGTAAGAAGTAGGGATTATCATAGAGGGTAAACATTGTAAAAATATTTCTATGTTTTTGTATCATTTATCAACTTCATTACATAATTTAAATCACATATAATATCCATTCCTCTAAACCTTTGTAGTGTTTCAAAAAACATAATGGATAATTTAAAGGAAAGTATAAAATTGATTAAAAGGTCACTATACTGATTCACCCCCCCCCCCCACTAGAGTCTCTACATGATATATCTAGGATATACATGCAGTATCAGTGGGTATATATACCTCTAATTGGATCAAATTTTAATCCCTAGTTTTTTAACAAGGTTTATATGGAGTGAGAATATGAAGCTGATTCTGAAGTATCATAGATGATAGACTTAGTATTCGTTATTTTTTAAGAAGAAATTAATGTATCATACAAGACACTAAAAATATAAACAATAATAATTATAAATGATTGTGAAAAATATCAAATAATTAAGAGAATCAATAGTTCACTTTTATCGAATGTTTTGACAAGTATCCTTTTAGAGAAACTATCACGAGTTGTAAAAAAAGTGCGAAAGTTGAGTCTCTCAAAAATGATGAATAATTATTCTCTCAATTTGAAATATATATGAATAATGTTATTGAAGTAGTAATTATATATATATATATATGTTTTTACTTCACGGATATTATTGATGATATATCATATCTTTTAGAGAAAATTAAAAATTTCCTCACTAACCTTGTTGAAGAAAAGGAATATTTTTTACCATTTCTCAATAAAAACATTACAGTAATTGAAGATTAATTGAAGTGTAATGTTTATGAGATCAGTGTGAGAAAACAAATAGTAAATTAAACAATGAATTTGAAATGTTGATCAATGTTTCCATGATTTTTAAAGAAACTTATATTGAATAAAAAACAAGAAAGGTCAAATATTAGGACATGTTAGTTGAAGAAAAGACCACGTTTCATGAATTATAAATTCATTGAATGAATTATCAAGAACAATTACATAAAATTACTATTATTTTCAATGAATACTAATTGGAAGTATAATATAGAAGAATAAAATACCTAGAAAACCCTTTGAATGAAATTAGAAGACAACATGATGTACATATTAATAAAATGATATGTGAATAAAAAGGTGGGATGAATGAAGTTGAAAATGAAATGTCTAATATCATAATAAATGAGTTGAAATAGTGGTTAAAATGAGAAATTTGAATGAGACAAATGATGTAACATCCAATGTTTCTTATAAGAATAATTATGCCACCTAAACAAATGAAGAGTGTCAAGCACAAAAAAGGATGTTGAGACACAAACTATTTATGAGACTCCTGTCTATAAATAGACTCGTTTTAGTGGAAAGAAGGGCTCAAAATCATCTCTTGGTAAGGATTTTATAACCCTATTTAAGAAGGTTACTCATAACCTAGTAAATTTTAGTTCTATGAATTTTTTCTCATATGCTAGTGCAAGATCAATGCTATATTCTGTGAATACATGCTTAGATAAAAATTCTAATAAATCAAAAATAATCATTAATAGAGGATATATTAAAAGTCAATAAAAATAACTCCCAAAATTATGCTCCAAATAAACAAAGAAAAATTGAGAAATGGAAATTTACTAAACCTATATAGATTCGAACTACAAGTAAACGATTGAAATTCAATGGCTATTATTGGTGTTTCTTGAATTTTGGACATAATGTTATTGAATGTTACCACAACATAATAATTCAATAAGACTATATAATTAGTACATTTAGTAAAATTAAAGTTTAAAAAATTAACAAACCTTATAATCCTTACAATATACTAATGAAAAAATAAAATTGTTCAATAAAAATAGGTTTAAATGCCTTTAATATTTCTATGATTACCACAAAACAAGTTCTCACATAGAAGAAGAGTGTATTTATGAACTAGTTGGGTACAAATTATATTTAAATGATAATATAAAACCACACCATCAATATAAAAATTTTAGAAAGAAAAGAGAACAAGACACATTGGGAGATAAATAGGTAATAAAAGATGTTCAAAAGATTAAAATAACTAAAAAAACAACTCCAATGAAGATTAAGAAGTAAGATATAAATAATTTCTTGTTAACTTATAAAATATTATTCTATAATGGAAAGAGAGTTCATACCATGAATCGCTGTAAATAGTCCATGGAAGTGAATGGAAGCAAGCTAAGAACAAGAAGATAATTAATCTCGGAGAGAAACAAAAATATTTAATTTATTGAATACATTTTGAAAGAATGTTTGGATATGTTACCTAGAAATGGTAACTCTATAATATTAATTATTCTATGTGGGAGCTCTAAAGTATAATATTTCAAGAATTAGTGCCAAATTCGTTTCTCTGATCAATAGTAAGATGGTAGATAAATGCATAAAGCTGAAGATGAATCATTATATGGTGAAATGGAAAATTGAGAAACGATTATTCCACATGGAGAAGAAATTGAATTTCCTGAGTGGTTTTCAATAATAAAATTTTTTGTCTCACAAAAATTTTGTGGAAGGTGTAAGTAGACGAACATGATGTAGATAATTTTAGCATTTTTATACCTTCTTAAAATAAGATATTGATTATAGAGACACAATCATCAAGGGAAGCTATTACACTATTACAAGATGTGAGAATAAATAATCCACATATTATTAAGGTGAATGAAAGTAATGATTCTATGATATCAAAGAAATATCATAATTTAAAATGTATAGGACACATGAGCATGAAGTGTACTAGAATCATTTGAGCTATAAGGAAAACATTCTCTAGGTTGAGAGAAAATAAACAATCTTACTTCACTCATTGAGAATCTCATAAGTGTTCCACATTATTCCCTTAGTCCCTATTATGTATTTTTTACCAATATTGTAGGTAACTAATGGTGAAGTTAATTTTCAAGATGATAAATGAATCAAAAATGAATTATAAAAAATTGAAAAGTTATGATAAAAAACATAAATTTTTTCAAAATGTTGGATCATAAATATGAATATCCTGGAGACTATATAATGAAACCATCTACTATGTAAAAGGGGAGTTCACCAGTTGAGGGGGAAAACATAATGGATAATTTTTACAGGACAATTCAATGAATATCTAAAAAATCATGTCATCCTTATAAAATTTAATGTGGAGGTAACCCAATTTATTTTATTTCAATTTAATTGATTATATAAAATATGCGCACAAAAGGGAAGTGTTAGTGGATGATTAATATCATAGAAAAGGGGGATAAAATAATTCTTTCACTTGAAATTTTAGATGTTTTTTCTAAAGTGTGAAAGATAATATATTCTTGATAAATCTATTTTATACTACCTACTCTTTTAGAAATAAGTATGTTTTGTGCATGATATCACACACATGGTTATTAATGGACAGCGTAGATTTCCTTGGATTATTCTCTCTTTTTTTACATTGAGTTAGCCAATATAGGCTTAGAATTGACCAGATAATTATTTTCTACCATTATAATCACCTGGTATCATTTTTCATTTATAAAAAAGTGAATTAAAATCCAAAATCCATGAATGGAAGAAGAATAAATGAGAAACCCCATACGCTGATTATCTATATTTATTATCAATAAGTGGGATAAGATACATCAACATTAATAAAGTAAATGGAATTGAAAACAAAGAAAAAGGGGGATATTTAACATTCTCATGTGTATTACTATATTTTTTATCAATGTATAATAAGGACTCAATGTCAATATATGATGAGGACCTCTATGATTAGTGATTAATCAAGGAAATAGAAAGATGTAAATAATTTAGGAATTGTTGAAGAAGGTTTAAGATGAAGTTTGGATAATTGTTATGGAATCATTAGATCTCATTTACTTAGAAATTTATCCATGATGATTTATAAAAAAAAATTATGGATTTACTGGGGGTCATTTTCAAAGGCAGCTATCCATGTAAAAATCAGATGATTTTAGAGATGCTCTAAATATCTAAAATAAATGATAATTGTATTAGCATAATGTAAATTATCTATAACATTATACGAATATCTTGTGACGATGATTATCAACAATCATAATTTTAAAGAAATAATGAATTTGATATGGATTAAATTTTGATGATTTTTCATCATTTGAATAAAATATTAAAAAAATATGACAATGAAAACCATACATTATGAACATTTTTGCATGAGGTGTTTTTCATTGATGAATTCCATGAAAATATTTATTTTTTTGAATAAATATTTTTATAAAAATAATTGAAGAGCATGAAAAATAAAATTTTCCATGATTATGAATAAAAGTGTTATGCGGAAATTATATATTCCCAATAGAGGTTATGTATAGGAATTATTGAATTCCATGCCAGAATAAAATACATATTTATATTTTATGAATATATTATTGAATTAAGGGGATAAGACAAAATGGTATTAATTAAGTAAATGGTTTTAAAAACAAATCCATAGGGGGAGATTGAAAATACCCATGTTTATTGTTTTATTTTTTATCAATGTATAATAAGGAATTGTATACCCATATAGTTCGTGCAGTGACACTAAGAGGGGGTGAATCAGTGTACCCAAATTTTACCAAATAAAATGTCTTTTAATTATCCCATAATTCTCTCTATCCCTTCTACCATTTGTGAGGATTGGATATGTTGTGTTCTCTCAACAATCACAATGAAGATAATAAAATAGGAAAAAACATAGAAACATTTTAATAAGGTTTGGTACTATGACCTATTCCTTGTCCTGATTAACCTATGGCTTTTTCATAGAATCTATTATCAATGTAAATTTTTAATTATTAAAAAAATAGAATTTTTCACAACTCTAGACATATAAAAAATACACCATGTATGTGATATATGGTGTTATTTATACTATATCCACCATTTCATCAAGAGTTATTCAATGAAGACTCTCAACAAGATGTCTCTTCTCTACTAGATTCCTTTTCATCAACATTATCTAATGTAACTAGAGTGGTTCATATATATGTGGGGAATTCTTCATCATTTTCTTATGTAACCAGAGTGGTTCATGAGAATCACCTTCGCATGAAGAGGATCACATGAGATCTTTGTCTAATTTTCATAATAGATTTACGAATGTAGAATTTTATATTTATTTCTCACAATTAGAGTGCATGTTGGATCTTGTCTACTTCTTCATGTGAGTAATTGGCATGAATCCTCATATTCCTTTATTGTAGATGTATTATTTTCCTGAAATGAGATCTCTAGTTAATTTTAAATGATAGATATAATGTCTTCTCCTGAGTTACCTATATTTATATTGGTGAGTTTTCACCGCCTTCCTTAAACATTCCTGGTGAGTGAAGAAATCATAAAAATGCCCAATGTATCCGGATCTTGTTTTTCTATATAGTATGAATATTTATAAAACATCACAATTTAAATACCAAAAGGTTTTGGCCCACCATTCTTTTCCATGGAGTAAATTCTAGAGGACATGATCACTCTATTTCATCATGTTTTATCACATAGTAAACAAATACCAAATGGGTCATTTTAGTACCTGAAGAACATATGATATTTTAAATATCCAAAAATTTATCCTTCATCCTTAAAAACTAAGTGATCAAGGGGTTCTATATTAGAAATAATATAATTTCATTGTTAAAAAACATTATCACTAAGTAATATATTGTGTCTGATATGAATTAATAATATGTTTAATATCAAAGACGATTTGGGTATATTAAACCCTAAGAAAATTTCATTTTTTCCATGTGATAATACTGATATGCATATCTTATTTGAAGATCAGTGATACTCATCAATAAAATATTCTCAAAATTCCAAATAAAACTATATTTTCATCCAATAGATAAATTTTATTTGAATTATTACCATCCATGCAAGAAAGAGGTTTCATGCATGGCTTTGGTTTAGTTTAAGAAATATTATTCATATGAAGATATCAAGGTAGATGTACTCAGGTCTCAATATTTAACTATTGAACTAGTTGATGTTAGGGATGTTGAAGGCATAGTAGTGGATAATAAGATTATCATTTTTGAATACTCACATATCAAACAGACAGTAGAGATCACTCAAATCATGCAACTGATGTTATATCCATATTTTTTATGTGTAGGTGAATAGTAATAAACTTCTACCACCCCTCATAGATACTTCCATGTGTATGAGCCATGTTTTATTAACCAATTTGTGTGGCTAACAATTAAATATTTCCATTGGGGATCGACACCAATATACTACTTAACACCCTAAAAATTGGCTTCGGCCCACCATATTACTCTCTAGACCTTATACAAGGTCAACCTCATGTGACTTTGGGTGATCTCTCCAACAAGACTTATACATGAACCCTATGAATCCTCTTCTTCCTTGTGTGTCATGTCAACTATATCCCTTGAATTTTTAATATTCCTCTTCCCATAATTTGGGGTTTAGCTAAATTGTTTCTATTGTGTGTCTGGTCTCCCATGTTATAAGGATCCATAAAAATATAATTAGTAAATATTGTATATAATATATTATTCCATCCATATCCCATAGAAATATACCATGATCAATCACATTCTCTTCTTCACAATTGTATCTGGAAAAATTGTATATGATTTATATTGTTCAATGCATATCAATTAAATATCTTTTATATGATCTTCAAATTTATTGTGAAAATATTTATTTTCATGGTATTCATTCTTCGTCTACATGTTTAAAAAAATATGTGATCCATATCCACATGTATTTATCATTAACATAAGTAAAAACTATTGTCACAAATACATGGATACTTTTCTAATCATGACATCCAATCTCATTAGATGAATTCATAACAATTCTCCAAGCCTCATCCACAATAATGTAAAATTTTCATAACAAATGTCAATGAATTAGTCCATTCAAATTGTACCAACATCATCACATCAATCGTGGATAATTTTTTTAGTGAATTTGATTCAAAGAATCCCTAAAAATTATCCATGAATCACCACCATCCTTTTTCAATAGTTCTTAGAATATTTTTATCATTCTATTTACAGGATTAATCACTAATCATTAAGGACACCATCATGCATTTACTTTTGATTCCTTACAATATAATGAAAAAAAATAAAACCATACTCATCAACCATTAACATGGGATTTTCAATCTCCCCAATTTTAATTTGTGGTCAATATTATTTCCTTAAATTTTATGCCCAGTCTAAGTATTATAGACAATAAATGAAAAGAATTAATGTAGGGGGTTTCTTACTCCATTTAAAGAATTTAAAAATAACCACTCATTTTTATAAAATAAGGATGAAAATATATGATTTATATTGAAAATATCCTTTAGTTGGATAACTCTAACTTTTCATCAACTAAGTCAGTGTGAAAAATAAGAGATATATAACCAATGATGTCTATGTTGTCCATTAACAACTATTCATGTGATATCTTTCTCATAACTAATTTTATTTCATAGAGAGGGGGGTTTATAAAATAGAATTATAATGTAATATATCATCCTACAAACTTTAGTAATAACATCATAAAATTCAAGTTCAAGAATATTTTACTCCCCCTTCCTATGGGCTAACTCATTAACAGAAACTCCCCTTTAATGAACGTATTTGATATAAACAAGATAAGGGATATAAGTGTAATTAAGATACCTTAATTATCAACATCTTTAGACATGGTTTCATCTTTTACATATTCATAAAACAAGTCTTAATATAATGTCCATTTAGTTTTATCCCCTTAAGGGGTGGACTCCCTTGATTTCACATGGTAGATAGTTTCATCATATGATATTCAAGATTTTAATGATGATCCACCATTGTGTAAAAATTAATATTTTTATTAGATATTGAATAGAAATTCTAACTTGTTTTTTACCACTTTTTTGAATCATTTCTCATGATGATAAGGAACTTCACCTTCGGTTCCCTATAATGTAAACACAAATACAAAACAATATCTAAGGGAATAAGGTAAAACAATTTGAGATTGTTAATAAGTCTAAATGGGTATGGAAGTTACTCTCAACCCATAGACTTCTTTTCCTATAGCCCTAGTGTTTTTTGTACTATTTGATCTTATGTATCGATCATAATTCACATTATAATAATAATTAAATAGCATTGAATCTTTTCTTTCAGTCATCTTTATCACTTGTGTATTCGTTACCTGTACACCTACTAGTAGTGTAATAGGTCCCCTTGATGATTGTTTTAATATTTAGAGCATATTTTTGATTAAGAAGAAGAGTTATGCATTTTATTTCATTATTTTCCACCTGTATTTGCAATACACAAAATTTTAGTGAGCTAATTGAGTTTTCTTTTTTTTTAAACCTATCATGAATTTCAAATTATTATTTATTTGGAATAATCTTTTTTATTTTTCCTTTTCTCTATATTTTTCTTCATCTTCGTACTTTTGAATTTTTTTAGTATATTTCTCTTTTTCAAGAAAAATGATTAAGAATTGATTTTTAAATTTTTTTCATAGATTCCACATGGATTATTTTAGTTTTTTTAGTAACTTATCATATAGGACTTACAAAAATAATTATTAGGAATATGTTTAATCAATCATATATTCTATTTTATTTCTTAGATTAATTCTCTTCATGATTTTATCTTGATCTTATTAATTTACATTTTTTGTTAATAGTGGTCCATGGTATGACCTATCATTCTACAATTAAAGCATCAGTTTTTTGTTATTATAAAATTATTGGAATCTAACTTATTATTTTTCATGGGTGTAAATTTTTTCATATAATTCTTTAAAAAAAATACACCCTAAGGACTAATTTTCAACATTTTTTCTATACTTATTTACTTTTTGGTGCATTTTATATGTACAGTGTTTGTACCCATTTGGTTCATATCAATACTCTTATTCTATGTGACAACATATGTTGCAGTAGGAACGACTATCCAATAGGAAATTTAACACCCCAATTTGAGGTCAGATGAAGAATATCCTTCAATTCATAGATTTAGGCCAAGGTGGAAGCTCTTAATGAGATATCAGGGAGATTTAAGGGTACATGGTTTGGCTGCATGGTTTTTCAAACCATGCACCAACTATGTGTCAGCCTTTTTTTAAGATTTGTCGCCCACACGGTTACGGGAGAATGTTTTTCCAAGCTATTCTCTACCCATGAAACCCCCACTATCTAGGGTGTGCACCTCGCATGGTTTGTAGTGAATGGTTAGGAAATATTTGTGTTGCCCGTATGCATCCTTTTTCACAACCTCACATAGTTTGTACAATCTGTGTGGCCTCCTACATCATGGTTTAATAAAACCATAAACCTCACTATTTCCCAAAAAAACCAATTTTCTTGGATTTGAACAATCTATGAACAGTCTTGAACCTCCTGTTACCTCATTAAGAATCTATATTAGGTCAAAACCAAATATTCCAAATGAAATTAATGGAAATCTTCATATTTTATACTTCAATGAAAATATATGCTTTTACAAACATCCCCCATATAGAAATTCTTTATAGAATTTTTATTTTAAGGGTGGTAAACCATCACATATGAAAATGTCTTGTTAATTAGCATGTTTTTCAGTCTCTTGCTCCATAGTCTTATCATGTACATGGTTGTGTTGTGATATAAATAATACTATAGGAACAGACCATCATTGGATAACCTTCCTATTGTGATAAAATTTTGTAAAGGTTTATCCTTAAAGGACACATCATCCTGTAACTCATCCTCCTTGGGTGGAATAACATAGGATGGTTCTAAGTGATAATGGTGAAGCTGAGATACATGGAAGAAATAATTTATGTCCCATACTTTTGTGGTTAATGAAATCAATAGGCTACCATCCCAAATCTCTCTAGACTCTCAAATGTCCTGAAATATCATGGTGAAAGGTTACCCTATCTCTGTATCCATCTACATCCCAACCTCAAATAGACACATTAGAAAACCTAATCCCTAACCTAATACATAAGAGGTCATCGATGGTGGTTGGACTACAAATCCTTCCCTGACTTAGCGGTCATCATTCTCTTCCTGATTAGCAGAACCTGGTCTATATTATCCTACACAAGATGTGGTCCAAGTAATGCTACCTCCACTACCTCTTACCAACACTAAGATGATAATCATGGCGTACCATATAATGCCTCATACAAATCCCTCTGAATAGTATCCTAAAAAAATTATCTGAAAACTAAAAAAAGGGTATATGTATCTCCCAAAAACCAACAAAATTAATGAAACGTTCCTTAATCATGACCTCTAAAACATATATCGTATATTTTCACTATCAATTTCTTTGAAGGTGATAGGCTATGTTCATAAGAACCTGTGTCTTCAAGTCCATCTAAAAAACCTAGTAGAACTATGAAATGAAATAAGAATCTCTATTCGATATTATATAATGTGGAGCTCTGTAAAGGCATGTGATCTCTCTGAAAAATCCTCTTTATATAGTCCAATGAAAATATATCTCAAATAGCTTATAATGCTGAATCCATCATCAATAGTTCAACAACTAACTACATTGTTTCATTTCCCTAAGGTGATCTAGGAAACCTATCCATGAAATATATTGTGACATCATCACATTTATACTTAGGAATGGTCAATGGTTGTAAGATTCATGTCGGTCACTGATGTAATGACTTCATCTAATGACAAGTGAAACACCATGTAATAAATCCAGTTATCACATGAATTTATCTGGAAACCCATGCACACCCATGTATGTGTATAATTTCATTCTTGCTAGTTGTCCTACCAGGACATGGGTCCTCACCTACCATGCTCTCTTATAGGACTAATCCCATAGAATCTGATTGATGCCTCATCCTCAATCAATATATCATAGTGGAAGTCACAACCATGGATGAGATAAAACTGTATTAATGACTACATTCCAGCTCCAAATTAATCTATAAAAATAAGTAAATAAGCATCCACTAACAACTTCCCTCTTGACTAGCATATATTTGAGTCCTCCTACACATTGCATCCGCAAAATAATTTCCCCTTCATAGCACATAAAAAATAAAAAAAAATACTAGAGGTAATCCACCAGCCTTATCTACCTAAGGTTCATGTCACACTATATAAATATTTATTTCAGGATTTTTTGGTCTGTAAGCACCACAAAATACTCTCTTGGTAAATAATGCCTCTAATAGCCCAAGGCATGTACAATAACAAATAACTCAATATCATACATTTGGTAATTATTTTCATGTAGAATTAGCTAATGAGACCTGCACACCACAACTTGGTCATCCTTTATCAAATCTACTTCTAGAAAAATTCTTGATGCATCACTATATATAGTATATCTTTTACCCAGCATTCGAGGAATCTAGATCTTCATTGAATTCAATATCCATTTATTCTCTTAAAAGCATATCTCATAGGTTCCTGACTATGGGAACTTCAAACCATTCTTAGTAAATACCATAAGAGGTGATTCTAAGTGTGATAACTCCTCTATGAATAATCTATAATAAATATATATTCATAAGAATCACTATATATCGAAGTCATTCTTTGGACACTCCCAAGAAACTACTACTCTCACATTCTTTTGCTCAACTAATACTCTTGTCTCTTAGAAAATATGACCTAGGAAGTGAATCTTATCCATCTAGAAGTGGAAATTTTTATGTATAGCATATAACTAATGATCTCTCAGTATATCCAAAATGATCTCAAGATGATTGGAATAGTCATTTTGAGTGTGAGAATACACCATGATATCATCCAAAATAATAAAAAACCAAAGTTTTATCGATAGATTTTCTCTTCTTATAATTATGATATATCTTATAAAACACATACATAACATATATATCCCAATAAGAAAATTATTCTAAAAAATGTAGAATGAAATAATTGATAATCATAGAAATTATGGAACATATATCGGTGGAATAGTAACATGGCCCTTAGAAAAGTAGCATGATTATTAAAAATATTAATACTTCCAATAGAACTGTAACCTCCCCAATAAAAATATAAATAATATTTTGTAATCTTATAAATGAAAATATGATACAATTATATCATAGTATAATTAAATAATTTTTTAAAAAATTGATAAATTAAGTGTTGGTATTTTTTAATATATATAAGTTTATTTAAAATTTTATAATGAATATAATGTTTCAAAATAATAATTTTTTCATAAAGTAGATTCATAATTTATTTTTTATATTTCTTATTAATATAAAATAATTTTATAATACCTTAATTAATGTTTCAAAGTGTCATAAAAATGAGTCATAATTTTATAATTGATGTTTCTTGAATAAATAATGATTTTAATTAAAAATTGAATTCATCATACTTATAAAAATATTTTTATGAAATTTTGATAATTTTGTAATTCTATACATTAAATCATATTTTGGGTGAATTATTTGGATTTTTCTAAAATAATTCTATTTTTGGGAATAGTGAAATAAGATAATTTATAATATAATCTAAATAGATGAATTTTTTAGTCATGACTAATGTATGGATGATGTAATATCTTTATATATAACTATCATCATATCATTATTTTGTTCATTCATGGTAGTAAAAACTATTCATAGTCCCTAGGAAAAAATGTAAACTAATGAATAAAATAATCAACAAACACTCCCCTCCTCCCCTATAAATACAACCCCTCAAAACCTATTTTCCTCACACCATACAAATCCTTGAATCATGAATAAATTATTCTCATTAATTTTCCCAATCCAATATCATGTTTCAAGGTGCCTTTTGTCTAAACTGAGGAACAAAAAAATTAAGAGGTTATTAAGGAGAATAAATTCATGGGGTGAAATCTTCTTTTGTTTTCATTTATTTTCTTTTCAATTTATTTTCTTTTCTTCTACATTACTCACATCCCCTTATCCTAGTTAAATTATAACTCCAATATATTATATATACGCTAATTTTATTTGTTCAATGGAAGATCCATCATTAAACCCCCTCTCATCTCCCTTTTATACTAAAAATGAAAACATCCAGCGTGATTTTTCGATTTTATCCCATCATGGATGACTCATTTTCATTTTAGATTACTACATTCAAGGATGGACATAAACACATTATTATGGTAAAATAAGATTTTATTATATATATTATAATTTAATTAATGTTCTAAAACCTATATATAAACATGATTATAAATTTAATGATATAAGTTTGTGATGGATGTAAAATCCACCAAAATAAAATAAATCATTTTCATTAACATTTTATCTATTGAATCATCAAAATATCTTATAAAATTTATATATAATATTATTTAATCTCATATAAGTTAATTTGTAAAATATATTTTCAATTGTGAAGGAATTATTCTCATTCAAATGGAAGAGTCATACATCTACACCAACAATCCAGTCATGAAAACCAAGTAAACAAACATTCCAAAGAGATGGAGTTCATCTCCATAACACATCATAACATCCTCAAATGAATTTAATAAAATAATAATAAATAAAATAAATATATATTAGGTTATGGATGTTTTAATTCATGAATTGTATTTTATTATCTTTAATATTGAAGTGAAGAAAGCATTCAAACATAAAGTAACAGATCTCTAGAACCCAATTTCATTTCATTAGGATTTTAATATTTCATTCAAAATTTTAATATTAATGTTATTCAAAAATAATTTAATTATTTTTACATTATATTTTATGGGATATACATGTTTCAAATCTAGTTTTATGAAAAATATTAATATTTTCTAAATGAACTCTTCTTTTTATTTCACTTCTGGACTCATCATTATATTGTTTCTTCTTCACTCAAGTGTGTTGATTTATTAAAACAAATATGTTTTCCCTTTCCCTTTTCGGAACCCCAAAGTTCTTTATTGAAAATATCTTTTAGTAAATGAAACACATTCAATTCCATGGGTTATTTTATGTCTAATATTGATGTATTTTCTATGTGGCATGCATGATAATGTAAATGTTATGATGTGACGGGTGAACCCGAAATTACATAGCTCTCCAATGCATTGGTTAATCTGATGAATCTCATTATACGATATATATTATGTGTTAACATTATTCTATATTTGTTCGTGATTATTTTTTATGATTATGCACATATGATATACGTGAACATGATGCTTGATTTGTTGACAACTATGTGTGGTATTTGACCAGTAAGACATGATGTCACATTATTATCTATTTCCAAATCTCATGCCTTTTTCTAATTTTTCATATCATTATTATGATGATGATATTAATATTATGTTATGATGATGATAATTATTTGCACCCATGTTATATTGATTCATGTCTCTTATTCATCCTCTTACTAGTCTTTTAGATCACCTCTTTCTTTAAAATATACCATTCAGTGACAACTTATACTAAGTATATCATGAAAATTAAAAAGGATAAATAAGATGTTTCTAAATAATAATAATTTTTATTATGCATAAGTGATATATGGCCCTAATTTCCCCATGACAATAAACCTTATATCCTGGTTTTGTAACTATATTATGTTATTTATCTTTAAAATGATGTAATAGTTATGTAAGAAAAATTTGGTCACTCTAAAAATATAACAACATAATAATATAGATATAGATGGAATATCCAGCTCATAAGCTCCATGGAAGCTATTGGTGAATTTGTGGGACCTAATTTCATAACCAAATACTAATATAGATCGTACCTTCAAAAAAGTTGTATGTGGTATGTCTTCTAATATGTCACACACCTATTGATATTATTACATAACATCAGTAATTTAGAGAACCAAAAATACACTAATAATGTTATAAATATCATCAATATGGGGTAAGGGATTTCATTTATTGACCGGCAACTAGTTCAATACCTGATAATCCACATATAAATGAAGAGTTCCATTCCCTATTTTCTAAAAAATGACTGGTGAATTCCATAGAAAAGTACTATGTTGGATAAAACTCATTTCCTCCAGGTCCTAAATATGTCTATTGATCTCATTTAACCCAATAGTAGCAATCATGTAAGGAAGAGTGGACACCGGTTTGGCTTTTATATCTTAGGATGCTCTGGTCCATCTCGAGTCACATGGATGTACCATTCACTGTTGTGAACTAAAACTCATCGCTCTGGTGATGTGAATTTCATCTTTCAACAATAAAAATCAATGTAGGGATGATAAGATACTAAAAAATTCAACTTGATATTTGTGTCAAACAGGATGATCCTGGGGAAAAAGGATCTCATACTAAAAAAACTCACTACCTTGAGTATTCTCACTCTATTGTCTTTGTAAAACTAGTGTATCGATTCATCATCCACAACCACCACATCGATCTAAATAACAGGTACTACCCTAGCTCACATCATTAAGTGGGGTTGTGAATCCCACTCTTAAAACTATAGTTATTATTGATCCCCTTCCACCAACTTTTGTAGTGATGGTCCTATTAAAAAGTTATACATATCCCATCCTATCTCAATCTTGACACTTAATTGGCTCCATATTACAATTATTTCTCAATTGTCCCCATATCCTGCACAAATGATAGAATATAGGTCAACCATCACTCACAACCTATATATTATTCCCCTCATGATAAAATTCAAAATGGTGATTCCTAACACCTTACATGGAACCATAGGGTCAAGATTCTAAACATACATTCCCTATGCCCACATCTTCCCTCACGTTATGCTTTATAATTAGCACCTTATTAACTATATCTATAATTTTTCTAAACCAAAACATGTCAGAATCTAATATAATGGAATTCTTGAGAACTTCATTGAAGTTTCTCTCCCTTGATGTATAATCATTCATATAGATCAGTGAAAATAATTGAGGCTCTATAAGGCATACTGAATACTCCATAAGTGTCATCACACCCTACTCTAGATTCATAAAGTCAATCACCCTTTCAGCTCTCAGGGTCTTATAAAAGAAGAAATCATAGAACCTAGATTAGAAATCCCTCCAAACCATATCATGAAGCTTATAATCCTAGTTTATAAAACCCCAACAACACTCATCTTCTCCCCAAATCATATTTGTCTTGATATTCACTCTCAACTCTTGAGGTGTCTTTAGATGCTCAAAAATTAACAAGGCAGTCTCAAACCATAGCTTAGTAGCCTATGGACCACCTTCCATTAAAACCAAGGGTGGATTATACTTCTACAACATGTGGATAAAATCTTCCATAAATAATTCAGGTTATGGGGTTCCTTGAATAATATTCATAAAGAACCTAATACTATCACATAACAAGGAATCAACACACATATATGGTATAACCATTATTTCCAAAAATCGATCTACTGGAGGATTTACTAGAAGCTCAGGGCCCACAAACATTGGAGCACAGTAATATACCCTCATATAACATGGATCAAGAATGTCGTAGTGGAATTTACCTATAATACCAAGTGTACACCATAGAATTTTTTCGGGAACAACTAGAACACATATATAAAAACATAAGACATGTTGAACCCTCCCTATAAATAGATCACACCGAAATTTCTACTTTCAAAATCTGGGGTTGGGTAAAAGAGACAATATTAAAGATCACTTGATATGTTTCCTATATCCCACTATTATGTCTGGTCTAGTTCACTCTCAGGATTCCACAATTTCATGTCATTTTTAGTGTGTTTTTACATTAAAAGTTATTTTTAATGGTTGAATTATATGGATCACCATTTCTACTTCAGAAGTTCCCAAACTCTTTATAAAATGTAGTTTCACAACCATTTAATCCATACCAAAACATGTTCTAGACCATGCAACCAATGGTTCATGGCACAACATGCCATAGGTGACCACTTAAGGTGTCTGCTCTGGCCTATAGAGGAAAAAACTGCGAGCTTAAATCAGTCACATTAAGTATCAATTATGTTTTCTCAATACCCTAAAATAAATTATATAAGAAAAAAAATTATATCACAATTTTCATGTATATTAAAATCATGCAATAAATCAATGCATCATATATGGCATGGAATAATGTGTTTCATGTTTAGTCTAATAGGTACCTAAAATGAGGCATGATATAGAATTCTATCAACTCATTGGGACATAGTAAAAATATGTAATCATATAAAACATAAAACCTCGTGTTTTTTACCTAGTGGTGAATTCAAATCAAATATAATAGGAAAAATCCAAAAAAACACCAGGTCTTTGGAAATTTATCTTTTTTCTATACAAGGTTAGATACTCCTACGAATAGATCATTACCATATTCCAATTCCATCATAATATCTTATATATTGTGTAATAAAGTAAGGATACAAAATAAAACTCCTTTTATGCAATATTTTAACACCACAACCTACAATCCATTGTATGGTTCCCCATGCTAGTGGGTCACCAGCCTCAGTCATTCATCCACATATTCTAGAGGCAACTGACTAGTAGTGAGAGTCTATTATGGAACATTAGGGAGAATATACCCCCACGATAATAGTGTGGTACATTAGTATAATAAGTTAAATAAATAGAGGAATCATATAAAATAACTAATAGAACATAAAACATCTAGATGAAATCTGTAATAAAAAACCAAAAGCATTATCATATACAATAATTATGAGTCATATCTCTAAAGAGTAGGAAACCATTCATCAAAACATAAATCGCAATACCTGTATAAAAAGGTAAAAAATTCTAAAAAAAACTATCTATTGTTATCTTCATGAGCCTTATATTTTTCTTGCGATCCCCCCCCCCCTTTATCATTCATATTCAATCAAGAATTATAAATCTATCCCTACCTACATCTTTCTAGTCTATCTCAATACCCAATGATGGCCCAAACAGGGTGAGAGATAACACTATGTATGCCACTACCAATGGAGTCTATAACATGTCCAGTACACTTATGACAATATATTTAACTGTGAAATATATATCATAGTTATAACCACAATAATAGTAAATAGATACAAGTCAAGTGTCAAAATTTGATGTGCTATTGTTCAGTATACTAACTAAAACCAATCTCCCTAAAACAAGGTAAAATGAAAAATATCCACCATAATCATGGGATATCAGTAAAGAATGATAATGAATCCACAATGAACATGTTATGTAATCTAGATTATGACATCCATAATGGCCTATTTTTTGTAATCCAATGTTAGACCAGAAAGGGCAGGATCCTAGGTATAAAAGACCATGGTAACACCATCAAGGCCAAGTATCATATAGATGGAAACTCAATAATGACTTAGGAGGATGTGGAGGAGAATGTCCACAGATAATGTTTTCTGTGAGCCTAATAAATCTAAATCCAAGGGGTATCGATGACCTTGGTATCTTATGGAATCATGATCTATTATAAAACAGTTGAGGAATCAACTACCATAATCAGAATCCGTGGAGTAAAAATTTCCATGGCATCAAATGGGATTTGGATCTAAAGTATAAATGACCAATGCATCCACTAACATTATCCATTTATTCAACTCATAATCATTCACATACTATGAGTTCATCAAATCAATTCAATATTTTCCATTTAATCCCTTTAAACATTTCAGTCATATGTAACCAAATGAAAGGAGGCATAAACCTTCTTCTAATTATTCAATAAATTCTCATGAAAATTATAAAGTCCACAAAAATAGGTGGTGAGAACACATGCGCCAAATAGGGTGGTATAACCCTGAGAAGATACATGAACACACCTCAACGGTGGAATAAGTTAAGTTGGAAAATCATAAACTGTATAATGTTAATGGTAAGAAACCTAAATAGGAACCAAAAAGTTATAAAAATACATTAATTTATCATTAATGGTTATTTTAGAAGGCCCGGTAAGTAGTAAAAAATAAAAAATCTATATAAAAAACCAAAATTTGATAGAATGGTATAGAAATCCTACCTCCACTACATAGTAGATCACTTATCCAGTATCAGGTCGTAACTTTATTTGGTTTGGAAGAAAATGCAAAAATGGTAGAACAGACTAAAAATATGGAATAAGATCTACACCAAAATAACATTCCTGATACCAATAATAATGATAAATGTATCACATGTTTTGAAACACTTACAGCAGCTATCTAATGGGATGATCAGCACTCAAATCACAGGTCAGATAAAGATGATCCTTCAATGCCTGGATTAAGGCCAAGGGTGAAGCTCTTAATGAGATGATGGGGATATCCACTAGAATGGATAAATAAATAAGGGTTTAAACATTTAAATTCCTTGAGGGTGAATGGACTTTTACACTTTTAAATTGAAGCATGGTTTCACCACATAAATGGTTAAACCATTGTCATGTCTCTTCCTAAGAGGGGTATCCCACATGGTTAGGGGCATGGTTTAGAAAACCATGCTCGAACCATGCAACCCACACTGTCTAAGGCTTACACCCTTCACAGTCTACAATACATTATTAGAAAAACTGTGTGCATACTATGTGTACCAACTTTCACAGCCACACATGGATTTTATTAACCATTTGGCCTCTTATAACATACTTTGGTCAAACTGTTTTCCATACCATTTCCTCTATAAATCATAGCTCTGGGCTCCGAACATTATCTAAGCTCTCCTGAACATCTCGTAACCTCAATAAAACTATATAATAGGTCAAAATCAAATATTTAATCATAATTTCATGAAAAAGAGTTGTTTTTACCTCAAAGAAAAGATTATTTGTTACATTTAACTTGTTCAGACAAAATAATTAAACAGTCATTCTGAAGATATTATGTTTTGGAGATTCTACGTGGATCACTACTAGAAATTTGACTTTTGGTGATGGTTTATTTGTAATATAAAAATAAACCATTGAAAATAGTTCATAAATTTGGACATTTTCAAAGAAATATGTGCTATATCACAAATAATTACTATTTATGATTGAAGAAACTATTCCATCATGTAGAGTTTTGGTGGGAATTTCTGCCTCCTAGAAGCAAACACATTTTCGATAGAAATTTGAGATTAACTACTAATTGTTTCACAAATTCCCATCCTCTCTAATGTATTTGTAACAAATTTCAATTCTTATCGTAGATAATTTTTAATGAATAAATATTTTTATGAAATTAATTAGGTCAAAAATAATAAATTCTTTTCACCTAAATGACCACTTCGTGTTCTTCCTGTCTCAAAAAATCAACCTTTCTCCCCCCATCCTCCACACCATGCCTCTATACCTCCATGTCGCACCGCTCTAGCACACTACTTCACCACTCTATTACTCCTCCACAACACTTTGTCTGTCCCTCTCACTCACAACCATGTAGAGTGGCACCCGGAGTCAACCCACAGAGATATTCTATGTACAATCTCTAGTTCTAATATCCATTTCTTTTATATTTTGGTTCAATGTTATGAATAATAGCCCTTTCAAAAACAAGGTTGATGAATTTACCGATTTTTATAATTTATTTGATATTTAGGGTCAATATAAATTTATTTGTTTCTATTTGGGAGTCAAATGTTTTTTAAATAGTTTATTTCATGTGATTTTTCAGATTTTATATATATATATATATGGGTGTCAATGGTTTTATAATGATTGTATTCTAAAATTGATCACCAATAGAAGTGACCACTGATTTATGATTTTAGATGACATGGATAAATGGGATTGTGTACGCCTGAATTTATCACCCAAATATAAATATATAAGGAAATTTTCATGTTCATGGATGCGAAGACATCCCTTATAATGATATTCTATGAATAAATGGGATTTTGAAACAATTTAACACCCAAAATTGATCACACGAATTGTTTTATAATTCTTATAATGATTTTATTGAAAATTAGATTTCTATTTGGGTGTTAATTAGTTGATATTGGAGTTAATTAATCATCAAATAGATAAATTAATTTTATAGTGCTTGTTTCAATATATTTTAGAGTAAAAAAATCAATATTTTTTTTCATTTGACAAAACATTTTTTATAAGAATTTTTTTCATAATAAACGTTAAAATGTGATTGACTGAAAAAATAATAACAATTTAAAATATGTTATATTTATTGAAAACATAGTGAATAAAATTTAGGATATTTTTTTGAAATACATGTTAGAAAAATATAAAAAATACAATGAATTATGAAAAAATGTTTAAAAATATTAATTATTAAAAATTTAGTATTGATTTAAATAATTATTTATCATCATTAAATAATTTAAAATATTTAATAATTATTGAGGCATTTTTATTAATAAATTGTAATTATTATTATTGTTAATTATATAATAATAATATTAATATCCAAAAAAAATATAAAAATATTTATCAACTGAAAGAAATTCTGAATAATTAGAATAATTTCACTATTAACTAAAATAATAAATATAAATAATTCATATAAATATTGTAAACATCTTTATGCACATAATTTTTATAATTTTTCTTAGGTAAAAATTATTAATTCAAAAAAATATCAATTTTGAATAAATATTATTTCAAAAAAATTATCTCAAAAAATTTATTAATTATTTTTATAAATTATTAATTCAAGATAATCCAATTTATTTATAATCATAATTAACCATAATAAAAATTAATTATAAATTACATATATAAATACATATATATATATATATGTGTTCATATAGATTTTATATATGTATATTTGTTTAAAAATAATTAAAATACATATTTGATATATTAATATTAATTAAGAAATTGTGGTATATTTATAGTAATTCTAAAAAAAATATAATATTTTACATAATTCATAATAATTATTATATAATTTATAAAAATTAATAATTAATTATGCATTACTAATAAAAAATAATGAATATTAGTGTTATTTTCAAATTATTATTAATTATTTCAAAATATGAGGAAAGTATGAAAATATGTAAAAATGTATAAAAGAGAAAATATAAAAAACTTGTAATAGTTATAATTAAGTAATATTTAATAAATAAATATAAATAATAAATATTTAGTATAACTTAACAAATAAATTTATAAACTACTAGAAATTAAGATAAATATTTTTGAATAAATAAATAAAAATTGAATCCTTGCCAAAATATATATAAAATAATAACTATTATAAATTAACTATAATTTAGGTACATGTTTTTCTTATTAAAATAATTAGTATTAATAATTTTTTAAAAATTTTAAATCTATATATATATTATTAATAAAATATTAAAAATGATACTTATGCTAGCGATGTTACCAAACATCGGACGCTCAAAAATGTTGTCTCATGCCTCGGATAAACACAGCATCTCTGATCTAATTATTGTCTCAAATTTTTTATATGATACACCATTAAGAAGATACAATAATTTTTTTTGATATAATTTATCATTAAAGTATTAAATGAGATTACCGTCGTGTTTGATGTTATCAAAATCTCGACACCAAAAAATGATATGTCGCGTATTGGGTGAACCCCATATCATTGACTCAACGGTGGTATCAAAATTTTTCATACAATAAATAGTTTGGGAGATACATAAAATTTTATAAGAAATTATAATAAAAATATTAAATGAATTACCCTCACATGCGATGTTACCAAATATTAGATGCACAGAAATGTATTTTCATTTCTAGGGTTGACCCCAAATCCATGACCAAATAGTGGTCTTTGATTTTTCAAATGATACAAGGTTTGAAATATACTTTAAATTTTAATAAGAAATTTTAATAAAAATATTAAATGAATTAATCTCATGTTCAATGTAACTAAACACCATACGCTAACAAATGTTTTTTCTCACCTAAGGTAAACCACACATCCCAAACCCAATAGTTGTCTCCAATGTCTCATATGACACATCATTCAAGAGATATTCTATTATATTTAAAATATTATCACATATTATATAATAAATTTAGTATTAAAAATCTATCTAAGTTGATCCACTGCAACCCCCATAATCTAGTGCTAACCCAACACCTCACTCTGATCGTATTCCATAGAATATTTCAAGGTTCTACAGTACGAAAATAATTTGAAACTAGTTAAAGTGATCGGTAATAATAATTCTTATTTCTATAGTTGTTAGATTACTATGTACTCAAGAAGTTGACCTCAATTTCTATTATGAGATCTTGATTGGAAAAGTCATTATAAAAATTGAAATGTATTTTGTATAAATCTTTTCTACATTAAAGGATTTGAAACCTTTATATCATTTGAATTATCAAATTCATTTTTTGTTTCTGAAGAAACAGTTAACTTTGCATATATGAAATGCGATATTAAGGTAATAAAATTGTTTGACAATTATGTACTTCATCTTTTTCATTTTGGTTTTAGAAAAGATTTTATTTTTTGGTATCAGCATGGTGATAATAATTCAACATAAAATAAATAAAATGGTTCTGGATCCATCATTTCAGAATTTTGTACAAGAGGTTGCTGGTTCGTATATTCCTAAAATAACAACTCTGAATGATATTCCAAATCTTCAATCCGGACCTTCTTAGTTTTACAATTTTATTATATCTACTATAGTGGCCTTGTATTATGGTATCTATTTGATAAAAAATTATTCTATTAAAAAAATTTATCTATTAAATTAGATTTTAAAATTTTATATAGTTATTTTAGATAAATTTTATCAATGGTTAAATCATTTGTTCTTGATTGGAATATATTACCTACAACTTCCTATTAAAATAAGAGTTTGGTCCATAATTTGGGAAATAATTATCAGAAATTTCATACATGTTCAAATGAATGATTCTTATGTTATGGTGATTATAAATCCTTAGTTACTTTTCCAACATGTGGAGAATCGAGGTATAAAGAGGTATAGTGATGAACGTATAGAGTTCATATGAAACAGTTGAGGCATTTTCCCATTACACTTTTTTTCAATGTTTATTTATATTTTTTAACATAGATGTATTGATGACATGGCATAAATAAACTATTTCCATCTATAAAAGTTTGAATCTTCCATGTGATGATGATTCATTGAAACAATTTGATCAAATGCATCCTTAGTTATCTTCATAACTTTGTAACATACATCAATGTCTTTGTAATGATGTATTTATCCATTTCATGTTTACGTAAGTCAATATTCTTCTTCTCCTATTTTTATTACCCTTTACGACTTACCTTATTATATTTTGATTAAGGAACCATATATATATATATATATATATGATGTTTTTAATTCCATGACATTAACAGTATAATATTGATGTATATTTTATGCCACTAATTTATGAGTTAATTTCATTGTGGAATAGTGATGTGACTATATTTGATATAGTTGTAGATCAGAATTTTATACAAAAGATTTCATTATAATGTAGAGATGGTGAATTTTCGGTCTATGGTATGTTATCTGGGTAGAGCACACATCGTATTATATTATTTTTGTGATACATGGTTGAGATGGTAGTATTTTTTCATATTAATTGGAGAAAAGTTGGTTATTGTGATTGCCATCAGATATTCCTTCTTGCAGATCTTTTTTTTCGATCGATTTTTTTTTGAAAAGGTTGAATTGAAACAGATGAACCTCAAATAGTTCTATTAGTTAATTAGGTAAAATATATTATCTTTGCATTATATCCTATTACTTTTATATCGACCATTAATGAATAAAAACTAGATGGATAATGGGAGATATCATTTTTGTATATGTGTAGTATTTTTCAAGATCTTCCATATTGGTCTGATTTGTTGGTTCGTGACATGTTTTATATAATTAATATTGAGAAAATTATTGATAACATATTTTATACCATGTTGGACACACATGGTAATATTAATGATAATGTAAAGGCATGGTTCCATCTTTCTCAGATTTGAAAACATCCTAAACTTCAATTATTTGAAGATGAAAGATAACACAAATTAATGAAGCCAGAAGAATAATACTCAAATTCTAATGTAAACCATTTATTATTCTATCACTGTATTATATTTTTGTGGTTATAATATGGTAGTGCTTCTCATTTGTCTCGTTGTGTCAGAAATGGTCATATTATCAGGTTAAAAAGTCATGATGGACATGTCATAATTGAATGATTACTGCCTTTTTGTCCTAAAGGGTTGTTGATTTCTTCAATCAAGGATGTTTTGACCGAAATGTCATATTTTTTAGGAGATATTTGTGCATCAACATTAGATTATGAGGCATTGAGTTTGATACAAAAAAATTTTGTTTTAACTTTATGTAAATTAGGGAATATATTCTCATCTATCTTCTTTGATTCCATGAAACAAATAATATTGAATTTTTCTGTATAAAGCTAAATGTGGAGAGCTGGTACAATTCCAATGGATGTAACTATTTGAGCAATGTTGTAAAAAATTAAAGAAGAAATTATGTAACAAATAATGAGTTGAAGGGTCGATTGTCGAAGCCTACTTGTCGGAAAAATTTCAAATTTTTCTTCTTATTATTTTTAGTGATAATATCTTTCAAAACATAATCGCATGGGTCACAATCATGACAATTTTGATGATTTAATAGACAATTAGATCTCAGTTTCCAATTATCCCAATCTTGGTTTTTCTTTTTATATTGAATGATGGATTACTGATGAATAATTTCATATTGATCATACATATGTTTTGTTGAATTGTGAAGAACTGAAAAAATTTTTGTATTAAGTAACACTTCTTTTTGATTTTGTAAAATATTTATAAAAGATTCTTCTATTTACATAATATTTTTTACAGAATATATGATTCCCATATTAAAAAATTATTTATACAAATTACATCTACTTCTCTTGGATAATGTCATCAACAAAAATTTCATATTAGTTTCAAATATTGTTACGTTATGTTGCATTCGATGGAATAATATAAATTAATTTTGCAATGGTATTAATTATTAATAATTTTTATTGTTATAAGAGACAAAAAAAGATAATAAAATTGATAATCAATTATGTGTGCTCAAAAACCCTCCATAGAAATTGTAAAAATCATATAATGGGTATTTAGTTAATGGATTTAGATTCCATACATGCATATATGGTGACTCAAATAAATCAATGAATAGTGGTATTTTTTGAAGGGATACCGTCATAAGGAAAGTGAATTTGAATTTAATTGTATGCTGGATGAAATAATTGAGTTATATTATTTGGAACCAAATTATTTAATAATATTTAAATGACATTAGATTGATACTAATCTATGGTGGTGAGTTCATCCATGACATGGAGTTTTTAACATTAAATATAATAGTTTTATTGCATAAATTGAAGCGTATATGTTGGAACATTAAGAAAATCATGATTATAATGAAAATTACTATGATTTTTCAATAGATTTGATGGACTTTTGAATTATGATAAAAATGAAATCACATGAAAATCAGTTTTTTGAAAATTAATATTGTTCTATGGAAGTGCAACATATTGAAAATTTTTATGAAACATCAAAAGATATATATATTGACCGATGTGATACAAATATTGATAATGAACCCCCCCCCCCAGTAAAGGGATGATAATATAGATAATGTTTCATAATTAATAAGGGATAATGAAATTTAAAGTCCTATGGAAGCGGATGATACTAAAGATGAGGTCCATGACATTGATCTCACTGAAAATGATGAAGTGATAATTGATATATTATATTGTAGTCATTAATCACTGGTAATTATTATATTCTAATATTTATTAGTTTTTAAATTTTATATTTGTATTAACAATTTTTTATAGGTAATATTATTATATTAATCTATTTATTAGTTTTTTATATTTTATATCTATATTAATAATATATTAGTGGTAAGAGTATTTGTTTTAGATGGCTGAAGTTGATTCTGACGTTCTATTTTGTCCTCTCACCAATGTTGCACATCTTGTCGATGAGCCTGATTCTACTAAACCTTATGCTGCTGCACCTATTAAGAGGGGTTGCAGTCTTACGGGAATAATAATTTTGAATTCTATTCCAAATAGACAACCATATTTTGATTTTGATCCCCATTTATTGAGTTGTGCTTAATTGTTTAAGGTATTTATTTTATATTAACATTATGTAATGATTTTTATTATAATTTTATAATTATTTTTTTCATAGTATATCGCATTTAGCTATTGGGAATGTGGGTGTGATTCAAAAAAATTATTTTTCTGAGCCATGGGTGTTATGGGACCTGGTTCCCATTTCCATGTCTCCACAACTATTTGACCCCTATATTGTACATTATATAATAATATATTCTTTTTGAAATTTTTTTAATTACAATGATTTTTTTAAAATGTTCTAGAGGAATTTACATTCACTTATTCTTCGTATCCTAAGAGGTTATATCTGAGAGGTGTGGGATATTTGAAAACAGGAGCACCTTCTTCAGTTTCAACATAGCCTCATAAAGTGAGCAATAGATAAAGTGTGTGCTACTTTTTTTCACCTAAATTGTGTCTCCCATCGACCTGATTATATCATTGCTCAAGAATTGAATGTATAATTCTCCTTCTCTCTATGAGGGACTTTTAGGAGGAGGTCATCATCTGGACATTATATCTAGGGAGGAATGAGGTCGCACATATGTCTATAATTCTTAAATTTGGCATAAATTAATGACATATAGTAAGAGATATTAATTATAATTGTATATATACATTAACAATAACATTTTATTATATTATATAGGCCTCAACTGACCTATCTATTATAAAGTTTTAAGTTTATAAGATGATATATATTGATCCACATATAGATGAAGTTATAGGAAACAAACAACGCAATATTTTGATTTGTGCTTTTTAAAAAAATCATGGAGATTAATTGTATTGTTATTATAATTTTTCATTATATTTAAAGGAAATGTATGAGGTTATGACTTCTCATTCATGGGATATTCAAAAAATTAGTGAAAAATATTCCACGGATGATTCATGCATAGATGAGGGGGCCTAGATATAGGCGACATCATAGGTTGTTGATAAAGGTCAGGTGATTTGTATTGGTTCTCGACTAACACATACAAGTTATTATGGTACTTCTGGGATGGCATCAGTGAGAGTGAAGGGAGCTCATGGAGAGTCTTCATCAATGCCATCAACAATTAAATGGTATAATGAGAGTTTGAGAGCTCATGATGAGATGATAATGTAGATACAAAATGAGTGGGAGGAGGAGTGTGATTAGTAGCATCAGAGAAATGAGCAGATAAATGAGTATAGGTGATTAATTGTGTGTGGAATTGGTATGAAGTTTCCTCCCCCTGGTCTTTCGAGTGATCCAATTCCACCCAACGGTAGTTGATGATTTCTAATGTTTTATGAATATTTTGTAATTCGGTATGAGAAACATATTATGTTTGAAATAAAGTATAAATTTTATGTCTGTTTTAATTTATTTTAATTTTTTAAATTTTTTTTATTTTTTTTAAATTTTTTTTAATGATTTTTAAATATTTTTAAATTTTTTAGTTATTTGTAATTACTTTTAATGTTTTAACTTTTTTCATTACATTTATTTTTTTAATTATTTATACATATACTATGTTTTTAATTTTTTTTATTTTTTTTAATTTTTTTTAATCATTAAATTTTTTAACAATTATTAAATTTTTTAATCAGTTTTCATTTTTTCATTTTTTTCAATTATTTTTAAGATTAATATTTTTTAATTTTTTAATTAATTTAATTTTTTTAATAGTAAAATTATTTTTCAATATATATATTTTTTAAATTTTTAATTAATTTTCATTCATTTATTAATTTTGATTAATTTTTACTTTCGATAATTTTTTCCAAAAATATATTATTTGTGAGAGATGGATAATATATCGCAAATATTCAATTGTGACTGTTTTTAAAATTATTTATTTAAATATATTATGAAATTTATTTGTGACAAATGCTTCCTACATCGCAATTAATCACGATTTACGATGGTTCATCATAAATAACAACAATTATAATGCCATTTTTTCCTTGGATCATTGACGATAGACTCCTTTCATAAATGAAATTTTTCAATGGGATTCAATCACTAATAATTCATCACAAATAATCGAAACATTAGTAGAGGCTTCATTAATATTTTTGAGTTACCTTTCTTATGTATGTTATCGTTATATTTTTCAAGAATTTCATCAATCAATATTATCTTCTTATTTCATTCGTGGATTGAATCACTTATTTATTTTAGATTTATCATATTAATTTTCATGGAATGTTAGGATTAGTTCATGTTATAACCTCTATTTCCACAGTTGAAGAATATTTTCTTGGTTGATATGACCTTTTTTGAATCTATCTTGTTATTATTCTTCAAAAATTATTTTTGTTAGTATTTTCAAAAGAATCCACTTTTATTAGGTTCAGTGCGAACAAACATAAAATTGACATAGAATATAAAACCCCTAAAAGGTAACATCCAAATATATCCCATTAACAAAGTTTCAAATTTCAAACATTCAAAATTCAAAATCAAAACCCAAAAGTGTCACTACTGTCCACCAAAGACTGGTTTCATTGAGCGCAATGCTTCCATTGATATCGATACATCATTCCAATCTCTATAACCCTATCATCATATTTATTGCATCCCATCAAGGCCTTCATAATCACATCAACAAAACCTTCACTGATTGAACTTGTTATTTTTCTTAGCTGTAAATTTATTCACAAATTTCATTACTACTTTTGTTTGTTTATTCCAAAATGAATACATTTTAAAAAAAATTATTTTCTTTTTAATTTTTTGTGGTATTTTTATTGAAAGGAGTATTACTTAGTTGGTTCATTCCAAAAATATTATTCTATATGACCACACACGTTATAGTACTCACAAAATTCTTCATGTTATATAAATATGTTCCTATTAAATATATTCATTATTTTCTATGAAAAATGCTTTGGTTGTTTTTTTGGTTGTTTTTTCACATCTACTCCCCCTGAATGTTGGCTATCTATAGTCTTCATACATTCTCATGTTGTGCCAATTTTAAGTAACCCAATTCCCAAACATCTAGCTACGCCATCAGTAGCCAATAGACCATCTTCTTTTTCTTGAAGTATCACTCCATCCAGAATTAGTGCCTTGAAATATCAATCCTCAACTCACCATTTTTATCATAGGACCTATACTAGAAAATTTGGCTACATTAGTAAAAACAAACTTAGCTAGGTTATGGGTTACCTTCTTCCATGAGCTAGTAGAAGGTCAGTAAGGAGATGATCTTGACCTCTTATTGGCACCAATATGAGCCTTTTTAGAGACATGAGTCTCATCAATAGTTTTAATAGAAGTATACCTTTGGAGTTTCGACTCTCTTCTTATGTTTCAATGGGATAATTCTTCTTTTCAAAAACATCGTATGTTCCAACATGCTATATGTCCAAATTTCTCAATTTAACTTCTAGTTCAAAAATTTTCATAAAGATGTAAAACTTCTCATTTTCAATGTATTTCTATTTTCCATCCCATTCAGTTGTTATTATTTTAATATAATCATTATATTGTTTACTACCTAAAATCGCAAAGTTTTAAAGGTCTTTGATTCTTCAAGATTTAACATCAAATTGGACTTCCATGACCTTGATATTATCTTTATGGGATTATTCTTGAGAATATATCATTTCATTATACTCTTCAAGTAACATGGTCTATTCTTCGACAAAAATGTCAACCTTATTGACCTTCCCAGATTTTTCATCAAGCGAAGAACCTCTAACATTCATGGAAACATTGAACAATGCTTTAGGTTCAAAGATTACATCACTAAGAACATGTTTACTCATTGTTATCTCATAAAAATTCCATTGTAATTATTTATTCTATTATTGGAATATTTTTATTTCTATCATAGATTCTTCATTTTCATTAATGATGTCTTTTATAGAATAATACATTTTGAATCTCTTTTCAGGTTCATCCTCCAATATATTAATTTTCTCTTCAAGTTGTTCTATATCATAAAAATGCTCTTAGAAAGAACAAATTGTATATGAAATCACTTATTCGAGAACAATCTTTATATATCATTCAATATACAAGTAGAAGTCATTAAAAAAATTATAGACACGTCTTCTTCATACTCTACCCATCTTGAGACGGTTTCATAAAATTGATTATTGTTAACTATTTTGAAAAGTTAGTATTGAACACTCTATTCTTTTGTTGATATTCTCTTTAATATATTTTCTTCTATATATGTTTTATATTATTTTAGTCTTGGAAGATACATTCATGTCCTCTTTAATAAAGAGTATAGACTATGTCTTCTACATGAGGAAATTCTGAATAAACTTCAAATATGCAATACATATAATCCTTTTAAAGGAAACTGGGGATAAAAAATTTGAGCCAATTAGATATAGTCATCTGATCTGATAAAAATTATTGGGACTAGATGGATCATGCAGGAACTAGAAAAAACTGAGTATTTAACAATGGATTATTAGTGCCATTTTATTAAACAATCGCTAATATTTTTTTAAAAAAAAATTATGCGGCAGTTTTCTATAAAACACCTTTAAATAATTACATTTTTTAAAATCAATAAAAACACCCCCATCCCCCATCCCCAACGACCCCCCCCCAAACTCCTCGAAGCCCTAGCCTCCCTCTCATCACTGATCCCCGCCGACCACCATCGTGCTAGCCTCGTCGCCGACTGTCACTGCCAATCTTCCCCCTCACCTCAGCTCGCCATTCCCCACGAACTATCATCGCCCCTCGAATCATCGACCCTCACCACCCCTCATCTTACGGTCCCTTGTTTTTCTTATCTCTGTGATGTATTTGAAATGGATATCCAAATTTGGTTTTTTTATTAGATATATGTATTAGATTTCAAATAATGACCCCACCCTATCATGTTTAGGTGATCCCTTGCACATCGTGGAATTATTCTCAGATATAAAGAAAGACTTATTCGATGATCATTTAGTTAGATGAGATATTGAGAAGCCTTTTTCTTATTCTAAAACAATATTTTACATACTTTTAATTATTCTCTATCTTTCTAGGGTTAGTATTCAATTTTCATCATTATGTTCTCAAAAGAATAAAATTTAGTCAATATTGCCTCTATTTCTTCAATTGTTTATAGTTGAAATATTTTCCCCCAATTTATGTCAAGAGCGTCTTCATAGCCCCCATTCAATTTTATTAATTTAAATATTCATGTAATAATTAATTCTATATTTAAATATAGAATCTCCTATGTCGATAATGAAATTATATTCATCATTAAATTGCATCCATTCCTCATAATGTTTTTAGAAATAATATATGGAAAATACTAGACAAAATAACTTATTTAAATTAAAAATAAACCTACATTTATAACCAACAAAAAGTTGCTTCCCAATTCATTACATGTTGTTGGTTCAAAACCATATCCACCAAATCCACACTAAACATGAATTTAAATCCATTTAAAATACTATAATGTTATCATCCATTAACTTTTATTTTTTTCTCATAATTTTTTATTTACTAATTTATTAATCATATTTTATGATTAATGAAATATATTGGAATTTTTTATGTCAAACCTTAACTGAAAAATAACTAAGTAATTCACCCTCATGATCTATGAAATTTACCCAATCAATTTTCCTACCTCTTTTATTTTTTGAGATAAATACTAGATGACCCATAATATTTCCATGAATAATACTTAAGGAATACATGAATGACTATTATGATATTCCATTACAAAATATGGTTTTTATATCATTCCAAGATGGCTCCTACAATTTCCGAAATGACTCTTATAGAATATAAATTTACACTTATATTAATTTTTCATAACCATAATGAGTTTCAAAATAATCGTACAAAATTTACACTAGCCCTTATAAAATCATGACATTTTCATTTTTTGTTGCCTTCTTAACTTGTCACCCATTTGAAATCATAGGGGGGCCATATAAAATAAAGGTAGAATTTTATTATTTCCCACTTACCACTAAATGACTCTTACACTAACAGTGGTAAATCTAGGGATTAACCATTTTCCATGTATTCACTAAATGTTCCTCATACATTTTCTGACATATACAAATTCAACTAATCCTATACAGAATAAATTTTACTATAATTCCTCTAAAATACATCAAATCATCAATATAAACATTAATAAACACTTAATAAACATACTTGAAGGTTCCTTCAAGTACCTTTCAAAAGATCCGAAAAAATATTAAAATGGGGTTTTTAGAGCTATATAGAATTTATTTATTTATTTATATTTAAATTCCAAGAATTAAATAATTATTATAAAAAATTATTATAGACTTTAACTTCTCATCATGACCATTGTATTTCATTAAAAGCCTAATTTTTTTTATCAATTTCAATCCTAGTAACCATTACTAATTCCATTAAATTATCTATTATGCATTCCAATGATAAATAAAAACACAAAAAAAAAGATTTTATCCTACACCATTACTAATTCCACTAATCACATTCATAAATACACTATACTGACAACATTTCTACCACCAAAACCACACCACCATTCCATATACATGTAACCATCCATGCCACCTCTACAAAAATAACAAATTGTCCCATCAAACACTATGCCACCAGTACCATCATCAATATTATTGACCAAAATAAACCAAAAATATTTACAACAATGTTAATTAGAATTAATAACAATAAAAAAATTCATATATTTTCAAAATGTTTTAGAGTTCTTAGTAATTGTCTAGGATTTATTTTGGTAAAATTTAATTGATTCAGTTATGTATGACATTAAATTCATGATTTAGAATTTCATTTTTATTTATGTATAGATTTTTATTAGTGGCATATCATCTTATAAATGATTTATTTAAATTTACAATAGAAAGTCGAATGACTCCCATTTAATATTATATACCCTCAGTCAAATTGCATATCCAATGTTCTTATAATATGGTCTTTATCCCTGTATTAAATATAAAAAATCATTTCAAAGGTGAATAAATGTCGTCTAACATATTCATCTATCAGTATAAGTTTGGTTGTATAATACTTTTATATAATTTTTTTGTGTTTTTATATGAGTTATTTATTGTTCCATATATATACATTCCCTATGTTTCACCTAAAATTGATAAACCCAAAAATTAATTTTTGGAATTAATTTATAGACATGATTGGAGCCGTTGATATCCAGTTGGAGGTTGATTGAATCAACCAAACCACCACATGGGTCATTTTCACTACATTCATTAATGACTTATGTTCCATTTGTGGCCTAATCACCACTAATTTATTTTATAAATCGATTTAGCTAGTGATATTTGAAAAAGTGAGTTAATATAATGATGGATTGGAACAAATTATACACCATAATGCATCATATTATTATTTTTAAATATGGATTAAATGATTAAATTAACTAAATAATGGACTGAGTTATATTTTTTATCCTTGAATGTAGTTTGTAAGGGATGTGATTACATTATTAATAACATATTTAATGTACTTTAAATATCTTATTTTTATTATTAATTTAAAGAAATAACATTCATTAATGTTCACATGGAATATACAGAAATGATGTTTTTTATTTATAATTTTAATTAATTGAAGTGATACTTTATATTATTTATTTGGAATCTCTATACATGAAATCCCTCTATGTTATTCATAATTAATGGTCATGTTGTCTCATATTGAAAAAATTAATTAACAGACATGATGTTACACATTTTTCTTTTTTCAAATCAACGGGCATGGAATCCTATTTAAATATAACACTATCACAATGACATAGATATACCTGAACTTATATTTCCATTAAAGACCATAGGACTATCCTATATAGTTTTACATACATCATGAAATTTGAAAAATATGATTTCAATATAGCCCCTTATTTATAGAATTTATTTATTTTTATAGGGAAAACATATTTAATATATTCATATATTTTGTAAATTGTATATATGAATCTTTTTTTCTATTTATAATTATTTATGTGTTTTAGTTTTTTTTAATAATATATAGGTACATTGTGATATACATGGATAAAATCATGATCACATTACGAAGGATCACACCTTAAAATGCAAAGGGTTTGGATGATTATTTAGATTTTAATATTTCCAATCAATATATTGATGTGACAATAAGATATCCATGTCCTAAATGTAAATTTAGAATATGGTTGAACATAGATGATGTTTCTGAACACTTGATATTGAATCAATTCCCTAGGAATTATTTTTGATTGATTTGGAATGGAGAATCGAACATTATATAAAGGATGATCACTGATTTCAATCCACAGAATGAGCTCCCAATATCACCAGAAATGGAAAATAAAATGAAAAAACATATAAATTATGAATTATGCATTGCAGTATAAAAACATCGACCTCAAAACATTTCAGAACTAACAGTTTATGGTGACACAAATAGAAATGTGACAAGTGATGTATTTGAGACTATAGGCCAACCATATCAAGATTGTAACATATCATTGGATCCTCCTTTTGATTGTGTGGATACTAATGTAATAAAAAACGTCACTGAGAAAAATGTGTTTCATGGTTTAGTTGATAATGGAAATCAAGTGTTTTATAGTGGATGTTTGAAATATTCAAAACATTATTTTCTATTGAAGTTGTACCATATCAAATGCCTATGTGCAATTACAAATAAGGTGATGTAAATGATGTTGGAATTATTGTGTAATTCATTTCCTGAAGCAAACGTACCTGAGTATTTTTATGATTTGAAAAAAGATTTTAATTGGATCAGTCAGAATTGTACCAAAGTACATGTGTGTCGTAATAATTGTATGCCTTATTGATGAGAGGATTCAAGTAGACATGATTGCAAAAATGTTCCTTTTCAAGATGGATGTCAATGGATGATGTTGGAAGTATAAATCAAAATACTACTGTAAAGAAGAAGAAAAGGAATACACCTACAAATGTTTTCTGTCACATTTCTTTAAATATTCAATTGAAAAGATTATTCATGTCATCAAAAACTGTCGAAAACATGATGTGGCATTCGGTAGATAAAAACAATGATGGGTTAATGCGATATTCATGAGATTAAAAATTGTGGATAATATTTGATTCATTACATCCTTATTTCTCAGATGATTCTAGGAATGTTTGATTGGGATTGGCTACTGATGGATTCAATCCATTTGGGACTTTGAGTACATGTTATAGCATTTGGCCAATTGTTTTGATCCCTTACAATCTACCTTTGTTGATGTGCATGAAACAAACACCACTAATCATTACTATGATTATTCATAGAAAAAAAATTCTTGAAGAAGATATATATGTACACTTACAGTATTTAATTGAAGATTTATAGGAGTACTGGATCAACAGTGTTAAGAAATATGATGCTTCCTCTAAAAGAATGTTCAAAATGCAAGTTGATCTAATTTGGACCATTAGTTACTTCCCTGTAATTGGGAATTTATATGGTTGAAACTCTTACATAGGATTGGATTGTCCTTTTTGTGACTTTTATTTTGAGCCCACAAGTATACCTCATAGTATAAAATGGTTCTTCTTGTGCCATTGAATATTTCTTGATCCATATCATATATTTTGGCTGAAAAAGTCAAAATTCAATTGTTTCATTGATCTTATACCACCTAGGAAGTTGTTAACTGGCTCTACAATACTGACACAACATGGAAATATAGAAACAAAATTTGGGAAGGTGCATTATTTTAATGATATTTGTCAATGAGTTTGAAGTGCATCATCACGTGAAATAAAAAATAAATAATGGTTGAAAAAAATCATATTATTCAAACATCTATATTGGAAATTTAATTTTTAGTGGTATAATCTTGATGTGATGCATATTAAAAGGAATGTTTGTGAAAATTAGATCTTCACATTTCTTAATGAGCATGGAAATTTAAAGGATCATCTCAATGATCGTAAAGACTTACAAGAAATGAACGTACAGAGTGATCTCTAGATATATTGCATAGAAAAGTATGCTCTGGAAATTTTTACAAAAACATAATGATAAAGATACATTCCTCTGTATTTTAAAACACTTGAAGGTATATGATAGGTATTAAAGTAACATATCAAGGTGTGTTGAATTAAATCATCATAGGTTACATGAATTGAAAAGCCACAATTCACATATTCTATTATATAATTTCCTACCATTGGCATTGTGTACATTATTACTTGAATAGGTAACTGATGTTGTACTCCATTTCTTCACATTTTTCAGATGACTATGTGAGAAATCTATACTTCCATTTGAGATTGAAGACTTTCAAGAGATATTTTTATTGACACTTTGTGCAAGAAATATAATCTTTCCTTGGTGATGTTTCACAGTCTTGATGTATTTAACTGTGCATTTGGTTGAGGATGCTAAATTAGGAGGCACCCTACATTATCGATTGATGTATCCAATTGAGAGGTACATTATTAATATTTTTTAGTCATGTAAAAAAATTCATGGATCTTAATTAAATACATAATTATGTTTTTTTATTTTATTTCAGAGATATCTTGGCATTTTAAATCAAACATGAGAAATAAATCGCAACCTGAAGGCTCTATTTCATAAGGTTATTTGGTAGAGGAGTGTATTACCATTTTTTTTAGATACATAGATTATATTGAGATATGATTTAATCGAGTTGTATGTGTTGATGACACGTCAACAGAATGTCAAATACATGGGAAATAAAAAATATCTCCTTCAATTGGCTGATTAGAAGGAAAGACCTCAAATGCTACACTTACAGAAATAGAAATATTACAGGCACATGGATATGTGATGCTAAATAGCCAAATTTCAAATCCATTTATTAAAGAGGTAATAATACAAACAAAGAGATGATTGAGATGACAAACAATAAATGTGAAAATATAACAAAAGTTGTTAATTAAGAGCTTATAGAATGGTTTTTATGTCGTGTAAGTTCATATATATTGAAAAAAAATATAGATATTTGGTTGACATATATATTTTGTAAATCTAATAATGTATATTTATTTTTTTAGATCATGAATATTGATACTCGAGCATAGCTTTCAGAAGATTTGAAGTTTCTTGCTTGAGGTCCTATAAAACAAGATATAAATTTCGATTCTTACAAAGTGAATGGATTTAGATTTCATACTTTCAATCTAGAATATGGTTTGAAAACACATAATAGTGGTGTATTTACATTTTTTAAGTGGGATACTCTAGAATGTTGACTGATATTATTGAATTAAACTACCATAGTCATTTTTCATGTTTTTTATTCAATGTCAATTGAGTCGATATTATCAGAGGTGTTAAAATTGATTCCTTTCAATTTAAAAATGTGAACTTCTCTCACTTGATTGATGTTGGTGACCATGAACTACATGATCCATATATCTTATCATTACAATAGAAAATAATATATTATATGGAAAATTTTGTGGATGATGGGTGGATAGTAGTTTCTCTTGTAAAAAAAGATATTTGTAGGATATGGGTGATGAAGTGGAAGATTTGACCACTGACATTGAATCTCATCAACAACAATAAGAAGACTTATTATTCCATCATGATATAGAAAATTTTAGTCTATCATGTTTTGATGAAGTGGATAATGTAATGGAGTAAGAAACCGATAAGATTGAATGGGAAAATGATTATATGTATAGTTATCCATTCATTTAGCAACCACTTATTCCATTTGTGTCGTCATTTATTATCATTTTTATACATTTTTTTGTGTTGAGAATATGTTATCACATTAAATTTTTTCCAGGCATAATTCTTTTGAAATATATGTTCTGAACGTAATTTCATTTGATGAAATGATAGGAATTCCAACGAGGAAGTGTCCCATTGTTTCATCGACCACACTGAAAGATGATGACCCATATGTCTCCCACTCTAAAGCATGTGAGACACTATCCAATCACCCCCGCTACAAAGTCTATGAAACCCTTAGTGAGTGTCCCTTCAGCTGCTCAGGTGACGCCTTCCGCTTCAAGAGCCTAAGCAACGAGAGAGTGGGGCGCCACTCCTAGTTCATCACATGGATACTAGAGGGTGACGGTTATAGGTAACAAATTTAATATGAATATTTTTATTTCTCTTCATTATGCTAACGATTAGTTCATAAAGTATGGAGACAATGCAAGTATGTAGAAAATATGTAAGGTTTATATGTGTGGAATCTAACATTAGAGAAGATTGTTGTTCTGTTTGATTCTTAGGGGGTCCCTATAGATGACACTGCTTGAATACACGGCCAGTTTCTTGGGCAGCTGGCCGCGGAGCTAACTTCCCTTCTTATTACTTATGATGATTGGATATGTATTCCTTAAACTATAAAAAATGAAGTTTTTGATTAAAAAATAATGGTAATATTAATACATTATTTTTTAATTCAATGTGATTATGATATTAAATTATAATATTTTCAATATGAATGTAAATACCCATAAATTTCAAGGGAAATTTTTTCTTAATTTTCTTTGGGATTTTACAAGAACGTTGTTTCTGACGGCAATTGATTCTGAGACCGGTGTGCCTGGAATTTTTATCCAAAGTTTAGCTCGGGTATGTTCAGTGAACGAACGAGCGGGTTTTCCTAACTTTTGAACCGGTGCTAGGAATCGAATTCCTAGGGCACTGATGAATTCGCAACGCCGGTAATTGCTTAAGAACACCTTTTCTAGAGTTGTGTATACACGAGAGGAGTAGTTAAATATTGTGGAAGTTAAAAATAAAAATTGTGCTAAATTTTTTATTTTTTTAACTAAGTGGTTAACCTTTGAGTGCAAGTTGTGTAACCCCCAAGAGAGTTTATGAGGGCGGTGGGGCCCACATGAACCCCACCCCTTTATTTTCCCTAACCCCCTTTAACCTCTCTTTTAATGACAACTTTAATTAAGTGGTTTAAAATTCAATTTTTGAATTTTAAAACATAAGTCATGATAATAAAATAAGTGAAGCACTTTATTTATTTTTGGTTGGACTTGTTGTGTTGAGAGGGGATTGGGAGAAAAAGGGGAGGCTTGAATATCTTCATCTTCTTAATCGAAGAACGCGAAGAACGTGAAGAACACAAAGAACACACCGATATCCAATGAAGAACGCCGAATCCTCGGAGATCGACTACGCGACGTCGTGTACCGTGACGCCAACGACCCTATCCTTCTGCGAGGCCTTCTTCCGTGATGATAAATTCCATGACGAACCCTCGCTCAACGAAATCGATGAGGTTGGGGATTTTTCTTTTGTTCGTGAATACTTCCATTACTGTTCTTCGCGAAACTTTTCTGTTTGCTATCGATTAACGGGAGGGGGCCGGACCGCACAAACATGGCTGACCCTCCTCTCTTGTATGTTGTGTTGATGTGGTTCGATGGAAAGCAGCGCAGTACAACGGCACTGCGCGGGATCATACAGCAAGGGTGCGTGGAATCGTCGCTCCACGCCGTTGAATTCTAGCAAAGGAGCGGCGCCGTCGCGCCGAGCCGGATAACCTCGAAGACACCGCGGCCGGAGCGGGGCTACGGCGGAGGGGCGCGGCGCCATCGCATCGTGCCAGACATATCAATGCCACCACCTTAGGCTGCGGCGGAGCAGGGAGAGGCACCTGGAGTGGCCGCTGGCGTCGGAGCAGGGGGACCGGCCCATGTCGGTCCCATGGTCGCAGCAGTCGGACGGCCGGAGCGGGCCAGCCGGTAAGAGGAAGAGCATGGGGTTACGACCCCCAACTGGCTAGACAAGAGTGGCCCCCCACATGGGGGCCGTGGTTACGAAAAGGTGAGGGGTAGCACGCCCCCCACACCCCATCCGCTTGGCCGAAACGGCCGAGCCACCTGGACGGTGCGCTGGGCCGAGCTGTCAGGCCGGACCGCTAGGCCGAGCCACCAGGCCGGGCCGCCTGGTCGGGCCGCCGAGCCGGGCCGCCTGGCCGGGCCGCGCCCATGCAGGCTGGACCCGGACCCGGGTCGGGTCGACCAAGTGGGTCTCAGGCCGGATCGGTCCGGGCCCAAAACCCCCACTTCCAGACCTCTTTTGGTCTTTTCCCCATCACTTGGGCTACAGACTTCTGATCGATGCACCGTCAGTGGCGATGCGATCCATGGATCGAGACGGTTGTTTCGATATATTACGCTCATGGTTTAGGATTACTTGGTGTTCGGCCGGGTTGGTTCGAGCACGAAACCAACCGGGCCCTCGGAGCGGAAACACTTATAACTTGAGCTCCGGACGTCCGATTGATGTTCCATAGACTTTGTTGGATTCCTCTTAGTGATACGGACATTTAGGCTTACTATGCTCAAGGTTTGGACGTAATTGGAGTACAGTCGGGTTGGTTTTGACATAAAAACCAACCGGGCCCCTAGGATAAAAAAATCCAATAACTCTCAGATCGGGCGTCCGATCGACGCACCGTCTGTCGCGTTGAGTTCCTGTTGATGATACCAAACTTTTGGATACATCAAATTCGGACTATGTGTCAGTTGATGTATCATCCCCTTGGCTCATGGAGCGGACCCTCCCGAACGAGCTTGTTGTGTGCGGGAACCCTAGAGCTGGTTGCGACTGCGACGACGATGACGACTGTACAGAAATCCTCCGTGGATTTGATGGCGACGACTATAGCACTCAGTGATCCTACGTGGATCAGTTCTACCAATCCTGTGTGGTCAGATCCTATGTGGGTCATCGCTCAGCGGTCCTGTGTGGGCCAGCGCCTACAGATCCTGTGTGGGTCTGATCCTGTGTGGGTCATTGCGGGGGTTAGTTACCTATCAATCTTTTGTGGGTAATTGCAGGGGTTAGTTACCTATCGATCCGTTGTGGGTCATTGTGGGGGTTAGTACCTATCGATCATGTGTGGGTCTGATGGCTTAGATGAATCAGTGGCTACATCTGATCATCTATATCGACTTATGATGAAGTATACCTGTGTGACCGGAATCATGACATTCAATCCTTATCTTCGATAAGATTGACTTGATATCCTGTGTGGATTACGTTATGATTTCCTGTGTGGATTGTGTTTTTATTTCCTGTTTGGACTAGGTTGTACTTGAGCTTGGATGTTGGATCCGAACGAGAATTTAAGACTTAGGTATATGTAGGGTCATATACCTAAGTGGTGTCGGATGTTAATTCGTGATTGTATCTTTCCTTTGTGGATTATCCTTGTGGATTTTGGGAGACCTTCAGGGGTCACGGGGTCCCTACTGAGTAGCTTATACTCACCCCTACACGGGCTATTCCCGCACTACGTTTTGTTGGTTGCAGACGACGGACAGCGCTGATCATGGTTGAGGCTTGCGGAGCAGGTTGGTACCTGGAGGTGGACCACTGGACGGGACGTACTCAGAGCGGACGACTG
The DNA here is from genome assembly GCA_963277665.1 of Viscum album. NCBI lineage: Eukaryota > Viridiplantae > Streptophyta > Magnoliopsida > Santalales > Viscaceae > Viscum > Viscum album. Next base: position 68,029 of record CAUJRU010001143.1, read on the forward strand.
GACCTGAGGATCTATGGAGGCTATCTGTACTCATCCTTCAGGTGGGACTTCCAGTAGACGGCTCGACGCTGTGGATTTACTTTTTAGTTGTTGTACTCCCTTTTCAGTTGTACTTTACTTTTAGTTTGTGTTTGTATTCTGGTCCACTTACTTTTCAGTACTCACTATTGTAACCATTTTTTAATTAGTGTTTACATATGCTTGCTTTCTCTATGGTGTTTGATTACTTTAAAAAGTCAATGCCTTCCCTTTTTATCCGGAATCACGCCTTGGTGCTAGTCTCCAGCCCCTGACCTATGGAAGGCGGGCTTGGGGTAGTCACGGAACGAACCCCGAGGACGAGTCATGAAAAATTGTTATCAGAGGATTTTGGTTCTACCGCAGAAGTCAGGACTCTGATATTATTCTATGTGAAGCAATAGTGTTAAGAGTATTGAGTGTGGTTATTAGTCCAGGGAGTCTAGTGTTGGTGCGGCGGGAAACGTATCCATACACCAGGGCCCTGACTTCTGATTTCCGACTTAATACATGAAAACATTGATTGAATGTGTGTTTCAAGTTTTCTTTGTGATTACTTTATGTCAGCTCACCAGGTATACTGTTTGACCATGGCACACCTGTTTCTTTTCAGGATGGCCCCACGATGGCAGCCAGCTACGGTTCCAAGCATTGTGCGGTATGACAGCCCACCGAGCGATGAGGCCTCAGTACATGGCCCTTTGACAGCAGAGGCACCGATGGTACCTCTACCCGTCGAGCCACAGATGCTTCTAGCCCCAGTCGCTGACGATGCACGTCGCCTTAGTGCACTACATGAGTTTCAGCGTCAGCGTCCACCCAGTTTCCATGGGGAGACGGACCCTCAGGCAGCCGAGGATTTGCTGGAGGCATTTGTATGAGTTTTCAGGTTATTGAGGACACCACCTGACCTCATGGTGATCCTCGCACCGAGACTCCTGCACGCGGAAGTAGGCAGATGGTGGAGCTTGATTCTCCAGGTGCACGACGAGGCATATCTCCTCTGGATGGACTTTGAGATCCTCTTCCACTCGGAGTTCGTCCCAGCCACCCTCCGTGTGGTGCGCATCCAGGAGCTTCTACAGATCTGGCAGGGCAGCTTAAGGGTCGCCCAGTACTCGGCGAGATTTACCGATCTCTCGCACTATTCGACGGACATGGTACGAGACCCATTCATCTGATCCCAGACCTGTGAGCAGGGATTGAGGCATGATATCAGGGCATCGCTGATCTCCCTCAGCATTCTGACATAGTCAGGGGTATTGGAGCGAGCCCTTCTGATCGAGAGCTTCCTTGTTCAGCCTACATCAGCAGCGAGACCTAGCGCAGGGCGGCACGTAGCAGAGTCTTCTGCAGCAGGCAGTCAAAGGATGACTCGTGCGTCTAGGAAGACCAGACCCTCAGGAAAACGACCTCAGGAAACTAGCTCAGAGGTGCGGGGCACACAGCGCAGAGCCAGTCTCTCGAGAGGCAGACAGTGCTACGCATGCGGCAGGCAGGGTCACATGGCTCGTGATTGGCCGAACCGACGTACCGAGGAGCAGCAGACGGTTGAGGGACCACCCAGATAGAGGCAGAGGGTCGACCGTGGTGGTCTGCAGGGAGCAGGAGGATGAGGAAGAGGAGATGGCTGAGCAGCAGGTGGTGGAAGACGCTTTGAGGCTCTTCCACCACCACCACCAAGAGGTCCACCCCGACCATAGGGATCTGGAGGGCAGAGACAGGAACAACTTCAGGTAGTGGAGACCTATAACCACAGCGCGCCAGAGATGATTAGAGGTACTATCTGTGTCTATTCCACCCTTTCTGTAGTTCTTATAGACACATGGGTGAGTCATTCTTTCATTGTCGATGCCCTTGTTCGGAGCTCGGAGATTCCGACAGAGCCGTTGGCTCGATCCTTATGGCTAGAGACTCCTATGCGAGCAGACTCGACGATTACACACTGGTGCTGGCAGTGTAATCTTACTCTAGGAGGCCATAGCTTAGGTTGGGTTCTTCTTGTAGCGGTGTCGAGGCCTTACGACATCATCTTGCGCATGGATTGGTTATCTACAGTCCATGCTCAAATTGACTGTATTTGGTGCAAGGTGTGAGGTGTACGCACCGACATGAGCAGTTTCACCTTAAATGGCGAGAATGGAGTATTTGCAGCACAGGATGGACTCACGCAGAGTAGAGGACAGCCAATCACTCATCAGTTGTCTGGCCTCATCCTAGGTGCATTTGACGTGCGGAGTCCGAGCTTACCTGTAGTGGTGGATCAGTACACGGACGTTTTTCCTAACGACGTTCCAGGACTACCTCCTCACAGAGAGGTAGATTTTATATTGACTTATACCCCGGGACATCCCCGATATCCAACCCAGCATATCGGATGGAACCCACCGAGCTTCAAGAGCTACGGGTACTGGAGGACTTGCAGGGCAAGGGATTTATCCGACCCTGTGGTTCACCCTGGGCATCCCCGATATTGTTCGCCAAGAAGGCGGACATGAGATTGAAACATTATGTCGATTACCTTCGCCTGAACCAGGTGACTGTGAGGAACAAGTATCCACTACCGAGGATTAACGACCTCTTCGATCAGCTCAAGGGAGCACGGTGGTTCTCAAAGATAGACCTCAGGTCATGCTATCATCAGCTCAGAGTTCGGGACGAGGACATGCAGAAGACGGCCTTCAGATGTAGGTATGGCCACTATGAGTTCTTGGTTATGCCATTCGGCATAACCAATGCTCCAGCAGTGTTCATGGGCCTCATGAATAGGATCTTTCAGGCTTACCTTGATCGATTTGTCATGGTCTTCATCGACGACATTTTGATTTACTCGACGACAGAGGAGGAGCACGCCTATCACTTGCAGGTTGTACTGGACACAATCCAAGAGCACCAGATTTATGGTAAGCTCTCGAAGTGTCAGTTCTGGATATGTGAGATCCACTTCTTGGGACACGTCATCTCTGAGGTGGGAGTTGTGGTGGATCCAGCAAAGATCGAGGTACTGCTAGCTTGGGAGCCACCCAAGAGCATGACGGAGGTGCGGAGTTTCTTGGGACTAGCTGGGTACTCCCGGAGATTCGTTCCAGACTTCTCTAGAGTTGAGGCACCACTCTCAGCATTGACGAAGAATGGGAAACCCTTCATGTGGTCAGACAGATGTCAGTAGAGCTTCCAGGGACTGAGAAAGAGATTGACAAGCGCACCTATCTTGAGGCTACCTGTGGAGGGAGTAGGGTACGTAGTCTACTGTGATGCATCAGGGAACGGACTCGGATGTGTCCTGATGCAGGAGTGGGTCGTGATCACCTATGGATATGTCAGTTGAGGCAGAATGAGCAGAACTATGCTACCCATGACCTGGAGTTAGCAGTAATGGTCTTCGCTCTGAAGATGTGGTGACACTATCTGATGGGCGAGCGCTTTAAATTCTATTCTGACCAACAGAGTCTCAGATACATCTTCTCACAGAAGGACATGAACCTGAGACAGCGGCGATGGCTCGAGTTCCTCCATTACTATGACTTTGGGATAGTCTATACTCCTGGAAAAGGGAACGTAGTATCTTATTCCCTCAGTAGGAAGATGGGCATTCAGCTATTTGGGGAGGCGACAGAGTAGCTAGCCGCTTTGTAGATAACCTTCGTGGATAGAGATGGAGAATTCCTCCTTTAGTCACTCACATTCACTCCTCCAATGTTGTAGCGAGTCAGAGAGGCACAGCGTGGGGACGCTGACTGTGAGACGCGGTGTGCGCAGATATCCTCAGGACAGGCACCTGATGGTTTATCTTTAAGAGGATAGCACGACGTCCTTTTCAGAGGATGTACCTTGGTACCAGTTGCTTTACGGGAGGAGGTGCTAAGAGAGTTTCACACTTACCGCTTGGCGGTACATCCTGGGGTGGCGAAGATGTAAAAGGATCTCAGACGACAGCACTGGTGGCTGGGAATAAAGAAGGTTGTGGTAGAGTTCGTTTCTCGATGCCTCACCTGCCAGCTGGTGAAGGCGGAGCACCAGGTACCAGTAGGCTTGGTACAACCCCTGGATATCCCAGAGTGGAAGTGGGATGAGATATCTATCAACTTCGTGACTGTACTTCCACGCTCTTCCAGAGGTCACGACTCCATATGGGTGATTGTCGACCGACTCACCATGTTGGCACACTTCTTACCCATCAGAGAGTAGGGCTCAGTGGAGAGCTTGGGATGCCTCTACGTTCAGGAGATTGTATGGCTACAAGGTGTGTCATCATCCATCGTCTCCGATCAAGATGCACGCTTTACTTCCCGGCTTTGGAAGGGGTTACAGGAGGCATTCGGGATGCAGCTACGCCTGAGCATTGCCTTTCACCCTTAGACGGATGGTCAGACGGAGAGGACCATTCAGACTCTTGAGTACATGCTTCGTGCATACGTCCTTGACATTGGTCGCAGCTGGGAGGATCACCTACCCTTGGTGGAGTTCGCATACAATAACAGCTACCACTCCACCATCGGGATGGCACCATACAAGGCGTTGTACGACCGACCTTGCAGTTCACCGTTGTGCTGGACAGACCCTGGGGAGTCAGCACTTGTAGGACTGGAGATGGTTCAGGCCATGACAGAGATGGTCCAGGTCATCCAGGAGCAGATGCGGACAACTCAGAGGCAGCAGAAGTCTTATGCTGATAGGAGGCGGAGGCCACTGGAGTTCGAGGATGGAGACCACGTCTTCTTGCGGGTCTCACCTCGATGTGGATTATGGAGATTTGGCCGAGGCGGCAAGTTGTCTCCACGCTTTATCAGACCATTCCAGGTCCTCGTAGGGATAAGAGAGGTGGATTATCGTCTGGCTCTACCACCTCAGTTGCACCGGGTGCATGACGCCTTCCACGTATCACAGCTAAGGAGATACGTGCACGACCCGATGCATATCATTGACCCTTGGGATATGGACACCGATGATGGGGAGACTTTTGCGGAGGACCCAATGGAGATCGAGGATCGACAGGAGCGGGTCCTACGTGGATGGTCGATTCCTCTAGTGTGCATCATATGAAAGCACGGGAACCTCCAAGAGAGCACTTGGGAGTGGGAGGCTCAGATGCGTGCACATTACCCACATTTGTTCCCCTAGTTTATGATGTATCTTTACAAGGACGTAAAGCCCTGAGGTGGGAGTAATGTAAAGACCCGTAAAATTCAAGGGAAATTTTTTCTTAATTTTCTTTGAGATTTTACAAGAACGCGGTTTTTTATGGAACTTGATCCCAAGGCCCAGTGTGCCCGAAATTTTTATCCGAAGTTTAGCTCGGGTATGTTCAGTGAACGAACGAGCGGGTTTTCCTAACTTTTGAACCGGTGCTCGGAATAGAATTCCGAGGGCACCGATGAATTCTCAGTTCCGGTAATTGCTTAGGAACACCTTTTCCGAAGTTGCGTTTACATGGGAGGAGTTGTTAAAAATTGTGGAAGTTAAAAATAAAAATTGAGCTACAATTTTTATTTTTTTAACTAAGTGGTTAACCTTTGGGTGGAAGTTGGGTAACCCCAAAGAGAGGTTATGAGGGCGGTGGGTCCCACACGAACCCCACCCCTTCATTTTCCCTAACCCCCCTTAACCTCTCTTTTAATGACAACTTTAATTAAGTTGTTTAAAATTCAATTTTTGAATTTTAAAGCATAAGTCATGATAATAACATAAGTGAAGCACTTATTTTATTTTTGGTTGGACTTGTTGTTTTGAGAGGGGATTGGGAGAAAAAGGGAAGGCATGAATATCTTCATCTTCTTCATCTAAGTACGCGAAGAACATGAAGAATGCTAATAACGCACTGATCTCCAATGAATAATGTCGAATCCTCAGAGATCGACTACGCGACGCCGTGTACCGCGACGCCAACGACCCTCTCCTTCTGCGATGCCTTCTTCCACGACGATAAATTCCACGACGAACCCTCACTCAACAAAATCTATGAGGTAGGGGATTTTTTTTGTTCATGAATATTTCCATTTCCATTCTTCGTGAAACTTTTCCGCTTGCTATCGATTAACGGGAGGGGGCCGGACCGCACAAACACGGTCGACCATCCTCCCTCTTAAGTTGTGTTGATGCGGTTAGAAGGAAAGCGGCGCGGTGCAACGGCACCGCATGGGATCGTACGACAAGGGTGAGTGGCACCATCGTGCCACATCATTGATGTCGAGCGAAGGCGCGATGCCATCATGTCGTGCTGGTGAACCTCGAAGGAACCTCGAAGACACCGCGGCCGGAGCGGGGCCGCGGCGGAGGGGCCCGGCGCCGTCGCGCCGCGCCACACCGGACGGATCAAGGCCACGGCCTGAGGCCGCGGCAGAGCAGGGAGCGGCGGCCGGAGTGGCCACTAGTGTCGGAGCAGGGGGTCAAGACCATGCATGTCCCATGGTGGCAGCAGCCGGCCGGCAGGAGCGGGCCGGCCGGTTAGAGGAAGAGCCAGGGGTTATGACCCACGGCTGGTCGAACAAGAGCGGCCCCCCACATGGGCGCCATAGTTACGAAAAAGCGGGGGGCAGCGCCCTCCCCCCCCCCCCCCCCCCCCCCCCCCGCACCCCATCCGCTCGGCCGAAACGGCCGAGCCACCTGGACGGCGCGCCGGGCCGAGCCGCCAGGCAGGACCGCCAGTCCGGGCCGCCAGGTCGGGCCGCGCCCAGGTTGGGCCGCGTCAGCCGGGCCGGGCCATGCCCAAGAGGGCCGGACCCAGACCCGACTCGGGTCATCTCGGTTTGGGCCGACCCAGGGGGTCTCGGGCCGTATCGGTCCATGCCCGAAACCCCCACTTCCGGAGCTCTTTCGGTCTTTTGCCCATAACATGGGTTACGGACCTCCGATCGACGCAACGTCAGCTACGATGTGATCCTTGGATCGAGTCGGTCGTTGAGATATATTACGCTCAAGGTTTCGGAGTACTTGGGGTTCGGCCGGGTTGGTTCGAGCAAGAAACCAACTGGGCCCTCGAAGCGGAAACGCTTATAACATGAGCTTCGGACGTCTGATTGACGTGTCGTCGACTTCGTTGGATTCCTCTTAGTGAGACGGACCTTCTGGCTTACTACGCTCAAGGTTTGGACGTAGTTGGTGTACGGTCGGGATGGGTTTTACTTAAAAACCAACCGGGTCCCTGGGATGAAAAAGCCAATAACTCTCATACCGGGCGTCTTATCGACACACCGTCTATCGCGTTGAGTTCTTATTGATGATACTGAACTTTTGGATAATCAACTTCGGACTATGTGTCAGTTGATGTATCATCCCCTTGGCTCGTGGAGCGGACCCTCTCGAATGAGCTTGCTTTGTGCGGGAACCCTAGAGCTAGTTGCGGCTGCGACGACGATGATGACTATACAGAAATCCACCGTGGATTTGATGGCGACGACTACAGCACCCTGCGATCCTACATGGATCAGTGCTACTAATCCTGTGTGGGTCGGATCCTATGTGCGTCAGCGCTCAGTGGTCCTGTGTGGGCCAGCGCCTACAGATCATGTGTGGGTCTGATCCTGTGTGGGTCATTGTGGGGGTTAGTTACCTATCGATCCTGTGTGGGTCATTGTGGGGGTCAGTACCTATCGATGCTGTGTGGGTCCAATGGCTTAGATGAATCAGTGGCTACATCTGATCATCTCTATCATCTTACAAATAAGTATGCATGTGTGAGGTGAATCTTGACTTTCAATCCTTATCTTCGATAAGATTGACTTGATATCCTGTGTGGATTATGTTTTGCTTTCCTGTGTGGATTGGGTTGTGATTTCCTATGTCGACTGGGTTGTACTTGAGCTCGGATGTTGGAACCGAACAAGAACTGATTACTTAGGTATATGTATGGTCATATACATATGTGGTGTTGGATGTCACTTTGTGATTTTATCTTTCCATTGTGGATTATCCTTGTGGATTCTGGGAGACCATCGGGGGTCTCGGGGTCCCTACTGAGTATATTATACTCACCCTTGCACGGTCTATGCCTGCACTACATTTTGTTGGTTGCAGACGACGGACAGCGCTGATCATGGTTGAGGCTTGTGGAGGAGGTTGGTACCTGGAGGTGGACCACTGGGCGGGACGTACTCGGAGCGGATGACTAGACCAGAGGAGCTGTGGAGGCAATCTGTACCCATCCTTCAGGTGGGACTTCCATTAGACGACTTGACGTTGCGGATTTACTTTTTATTTGTTGTACTCCCTTTTCAGTTGTACATTACTTTCAGTTAGGTTTTGTATTCTGGCCCACTTACTTTTCCGTACTCACTGTTGTACCCAGTTTTTACATAGTGTTTACTTCTGCTTGCTTGCCATGTGGTGTTTGTTTACTTTACAAAGGCAATGCCTTCGCTTTTTATCAGGAATCACGCCTTGGTGCTAGTCGCCAGCCCCTGGCCTGTGGAAGGTGGGCTTGGGGTTGTCATGGAACAGGCCCCGAGGACGGGTCGTGACATTGAATTTCTATGTAAAGATGTTTTTCCACTTTACAATTGTTGATGATCTAGAATGAAACTGGGCATTGAAAAATTTTAACAGGAAATAGAAAGTCTTTAAATTTAGATTATGTGGTGATGTCAACGATACTTCTTTTAGCACCGAATAGATGAATGAAAAGGTACCAAATATGGTGCCCAAAGAGAAATGGTATTTTTTTGTTGATAGACATCGTGATGAGAAGAAGATGGTATTTAATTATATATTATTATATTAATCTCATTTAATATTTATATATGTATATTAAAATAATATTACATTTCATGCATTAATATTAAATTATATTTTAATTAATTTAGGATCATTCATGGAAGAATGCATCGAGCCTGTCTAAGCAAATCATCCCTCCCACTACGGGTCAAAGAGTTTTTCTAGAAGTTGGTCGGCTATGGTACTATTTTCATTAGTTTAAATATTTATAATACAATATTATCTATTTAATATGTTATAATAGTTTAATTATAATTTTTTAATGCAGTCATAGAGATTATGGAACCCAGCATCTCGAACAGAACTATGATTGGTTGTTCATAAAAAATCTGATGGATGTTTTGGGAATGATTCTGCTAAAGAAGATGGGGTCTAAATTCAATTTTCATTATAATAACTTATTTTAATTTTTCACTATGTTAATATATATTTCATCTAATATGACTGATATTTTATTTATAGGAAAAAAAATAATGAACTATGGGATGCCAATCCCACGCAGTCCTTCTCAGTCTCCCAGACTGACCGAGTTGGTCAAGTGCTTGGGAAGGAGCATCCTGGTTGAGTACACGGGATAGGTTTGGTACCCATACCATCTAAATTCTTCAGTAAACCCTCAGGGATTGATGCTGCATATAATTCTCGATATAGTCAATCCATATCTCGAGATTCATAGAGATAATTTTTTAATGCAAAACTTAATTGAAGATAAGGGTACTCAGATATCCACATCTCAAAAAGTGTTCATTGATTTGTATCATCATATGGCCGGATCTGTCCCAAGTGAAATTTCATCAATGAAGGGTGGTGGTGAGCAGGTAAATCACAAAAATTTAAAATCATTTAGCTTGAAAACATTTTTTGGTTTTTATGATTAAATATAGATAAAAAATAGTATTTAATTTTAAATATAATTGTCTTACAGGTGCTGGTATTAGGATGTAGAGTGGAGGTGTAGATGGTGAGGAGTTATATTAATCATCATAAAATGATTTGTTGTATTTTTGATATGTTGAAAAAATTTGGAAACTGTTGGTCTGTTTATGTATCATGTGTGGCATATAGTAGTCACTAAATATATTTTTTTTATGTATAATGTATGGGAAACAGTAGTCACCAAATATATTTTCATTTTTAGTTATGTAAGGATGGGTAACATAGTATTTTAGATGGTTGATTACTTAATATTGTTAGATAGACTATATTATTCTGTTATATAAACTATGCACATCATTTGTTTTCAGGGTACTTATACTAGGGCTATAGAATAAGTAGCATTTTTTATTTGTAAATATAAATTTAGCAGCAGTTTAAACCCCTAGTAAGTAAACGGTTCATAATTATCGGCGGTCTAAACCACCTCTAAAATGTGGTATCCTATTATCAAAAATAGTTTAAACTGACACTAAATTATATAGTGCATGTATTTTAGGGATAGTTTTCCTGTTTTTACGACAGTTTTCACAGGGAAAATTGGATTCTTTTTAACGGTGGTTGAAACCATCACAAAAAAAAAGATATAATTTTTTCCTATAAATCCTCTGCAAAAATCACAAAAAACTGCTACTAAAAATATTTTTGAGCCCCTTATCGAAATCCACCACTATATTGAAAAAACTACCACTATATAGATGAAAACCTCACATTTTGGTTTCCAACACCCAATTTAGCAGTGGTTTTATGAAACCACCACAGAATCATAAGGAGGCTGTTTGAACCACCCCTATGTTGTGATTTTCTTATAGTGAGGGATACTGAGAGGAGAGTGAGTTAGTGTACCCAACATTAACTGAATTTACTTTCTTTTAATTAGCCATTCTTTCACTCAAAACTCAACCGCAGTTAAGAGGAATGGATATGTTTTGAAATATCAAAAATCAAAATTCAGATTATAAAAAAGAAAATAGGACACAAATATTTTTACAATGTTCGATATTAAGTCCTACTAAAAGTCACCCAATGAATATAACATGCTGCATGAAACATGAGGCCAAGAATTCATTGGATATTCCAGAAACCCCACTAATATGGCAACTATCTTCTGGTGACATTCCACTGGATTCCGGATAAAACACCTATCCTGAGAAACATCAGCAGTCTTCCACCAAGATCTAACTATCAATAACAATAAAACACACTACATGAATCCTTCTAGTCAGTCAGACATTTGATATCCTTGAAAGACCTTTAGTATCATCACTATTTCCCTAAAACTTCCTCTGAGTCCTTAAAAACTTCTCCACTAGATGTATGCCACTGTGTGATTCAAAATGAAGACTTAAACCAATCCCCTTGATACCAGATGTTGGGAAAGATTATATGTGATTAATTCTAAAACAATAAAATTTCATACACACAGTGGAAAAAATTTATTTCCCTTAAAAAAGTCTTCAATAATTAAGCATATGCACAAAAACCGAATAATATGTGTGTAGAAAATACAATTTGAGACAAAAATATTAACTTGGAAACCCCAAAATAGAAAATCATGGGACATAGTCCATAAATTACGGTGAACTAATAATCGACGAGTACATGGTATAGACTCTCAAAAATGAGCAGGATCTCAAAAATAATACTCAAATAAAATAGTGGATCAAATGAGGAATGTAGATGTAGTCTGATGCCAGACTAAAATGAATAACACAAACTGATAAAGAAATCCAAATATATCTGAAGCTTCCACAAAATATGGTTTTATCAGCACTATATTTGTCTTTATCAGCACTAAAAATAACTAATAATAAAAGTGATATTAAAATGGGGATTACATTAATTATCAACATAAACAACTGTTAAATATCCCCATTATCAACACTGAAAATATGTTGATGGAAGAAATATTTTATCAGTGCCAAAAAACCACTAATAAAAAGTTCATTTATCTGTGTTTTTTATAGTGCATATAAAAGTTAAAAAAATTATAAAAAAATCTGAAAATTGGAGGGTTTTAACAGTGCTTTCCCCCCCCCCCTTAAATAGAATTATGAAGCAACACACCTGCATGACCTATCCACCCCTTCATTCCCCATCCACCCCCAACCATTTTACTGTACTAGCACCACCAACCACCAACCTCCACACGTGCCCCTATCTACCCCTTGGATTTAAACTCAAGACCACTCCTCTGTGCCCCTATACCCATTACCACTCCACCGTGTTGTTTTTACCTCAATTTAATGATATATCTATTTATATATATATATATTCATTAGTTATATTTATTTGTATATTAATATATATTCATATTATAACATGTATATTTATACTAATATATATATACTAATATTAATATTAATATCTATTTATTTGTTTATTCATATATTGACATATTTATACATATATATTTCTGTTGGAATCCTCTTGTTTTATCAAGTTTTGATGATCAAAAATCATGAAAATCAAGAAAATTGTTCTAATAATTTTTAATCATTTCTATGAATATTAATAATTTAGACTGTTTAGAGATATTTGGCTAACTTTGAGAAACTGTAAGTCTGACACTGGTTCTGGATTTTTGATAAGTGCCTCACACTGTAAACCTGAAACCATGACCCTGACACTGTAATGCAGATACTATGACCCTGACAATGTAACCATGATAACGCAACCCTAACACCATAATTCTAATACTGTTACCCCAACATCGTAACCCAGATACTATAACTCAAGAACCATTCAATGTTTTAAAAAATGACTAGACGCTACTTGGAGATACATTGTGATCCTAACACCACGTCTGTACTACTGGTTCGAGATGTCAATGAAGTTTTGTAACTGTGATTGTATTACCAATCAATTGAAAAGAAGAAGACATTGTTTCCATGTGATACCATTTTGAGACAAACTGTAACCCCATTCCTTACTCTTTTTCTATAATTTTCAATCTAATTTCTATCAGTCATATTCTAGTTATTAAATGGAACTAAAATTTTTAATGATCCATTGTAGACATGTCAGGTGACAATACGAGGTACAAGGTATAGAATACATGCATATTTTCAGCACCAACAAGTTCACCCTTAATTAAAAAAAATATAAGCCTTGCTGCTAGCATTGATGAATAGATATGTACGAGCGTTTCAAAAGCTAACTCATGCATGAAACAACATACCACTAAATAACACACAATGAACTCTTGATCCCTGAAGGCTTAACTACTGTAGATCAAAGGCTCAAACATCATCACAGTATAAACTCAAAGAAGAACACTAGCTACATAGCTCCCTTCATCAAACTGTAAACCAGAGCACCAGACTTGTGATACACTATTTTCACAATATAACTCATAAATCATATATGTGATATCCTTGATTCCAATAGCTTTATTTAATAACACTCAGATCACTTCTAAAACCTTATCACCATATTTTCCTTGTTGTGCGCTTCATTTTCTACTTTTTGAGTAGTTTGTGTGTATGTATTAAAATTCACATTGGCTCCTACATTAAACTGAAGGATGCAATATATCCTTTCTCTAATATTTATCTACTCTTTACTTTAACCACAAACAACTATGGTACTGGTCATGTGTGACCTGGTTGTTCATTTTTTCTACGATGAATAGTGGAAGGGTTCGTGTGACCTGAACACTCTATGTACTATTGTTTTACCCTGATCTAGGGCGTGGATCTGTCTTTTATCTATATAGACTGCTTGGTGGTAGGTGATCACCAAGAGGATTGGATTATGTCTCTCCTTGAGACTAAACAACTAGTTTTATCAGTTGGGCCTTTCAATTTAGTTTTTCACTCTTTTCATTATATTTCATAAAACTTGATTTTACTTTTATAGTTAGTCTTAAATATAAGTTATAACTGTTTTTACAATTATATTTTCCTAAAAAGTTGAATCAATAACTCACATTGATATTACTAAGATTTAATCAATCTTATGAGAAATTATTTGAATTGTAAAACTATTATAATTGTATTACCTTATTTAATTGGAATGTATTCATTTTTATAGAGGAATTTTTTTATGTAAAATTTTTAACAAAATTTTTTATAGATTCTCAATTCTCTCCCCTTTTGAGTACTCTACTCCGACCAAAATTTGGTATCAGAGGAGTTTATTCTTGTTAAGGCTCTATTTTAAAAACTATTTAATTGTGATTTTAGTTGTAATTAAATGATCTATAAATTTTGATTAGTTCTAAATTTCTATCTCATTAAAATTATTTCTTTATTATGGATAATATATTATAAGGTTCTGTTACCAAAATACCTCCATTTTATAATGGAACCAATTCTTCCCAATGGAAGATTAAAATCAAAATGCATTTAGAAAGTATGGGTTTTGAAATTTGGTCTTCATTTATAGATGAGTATAAGATTCATGATACTGCTATAAATACATGGGAATCCCAAATAAGAATACTTATAAAAATAATGGAAATTCATGAATTCCTTATACTACTTTTTAAGATATGTGGAATTTAATAAAAATTCTGCGTGTAAAACTACGCATGAGATTTGGGACACTTTATCTACTTCACATGTGGTAACCACTAATGTGAATTAAATGAGACTTAATACTAATACTATTAAGTATGATAACATTTAAATGAATCTAGATTAGCCTATTTCTAATATGTATCACAGGTTCAATGAAATGTCTAACACAATGATCTCACTCGGAAGAGATGTTACAGCCAATGAAAAAATAATGAGAATTATCATATGATTACCTGAAAAATGGAGAGGAAATTAGTTCTATATTAAAGTGTCATGTGACATAAGCAAATTACCTTTCAAACAACTCACTGGGAAACTAAGGATGAATGAAGAAGAGCTTAATGTCAACAAGTTAGGGGAGGATGAACCCGAAAGAAAATTTGTGTCATTTAAGAGCACTACCTCTAAACACAAAAAAAAGGACAAACTACAATACTCTATATAATGTTCCAGAAGTGAAAAATCATCACCGGATAGTGATAAAGAAAAGGCCCAATTATCCAAACAGTTTATGAAATTTTTATAAAGGAAGAAAATTTTCAAAAATCCTAACATTAAAAGAAGATATGATCAAAAGGGAAGCTAAAAAGGATTGGAAACTAAATGACAGGTCTGATGATATATCGTTTTATGAATATAAGTGAAAGGGACATGTAATGTCTTATTTTTCAAAGATCATGTATAAAAACAAATACGCCGACAAAGATATAAATTATAAAAACAAAATGAATGTAACTTGATGTGATTCTGAGGATAGTTCAAGTGATTGTTATTCTTCACATGATGAAGAGGCTAAAAAATACAATATGTGTTTCATGACAAATAAATTTGAGGTAACCCTAGAATCTCATGTAAAAAATTCCTATTATTATGGATATAAAAGTGATTATGAAAATATGTCTGAAGAAGAAATGTTTGAGTATTTATGTATAATTGAGGAGACATATAATGAACTGAAAGATAAATACAAGTATTTAAATAAAAATTACACTCTTTCCTCTACTGTTAATTCTAAAATTGTTATAGAAAGAGAGAAAATGATCAATTAATCAAATAAAACAATGAATTAAATCTACCTAATGATCAACTGAAAATTTACATTGAATGTTTTACTAATATTAAACATAACATGGAAAAATTATAGGTAAATAAATTTCCCTTAAATACACTACTGGTATTGAAAACGAACCTAGTGTTTTTTTTGGAAAAACCAATTTGGTTTCTAAATCTAGAACATAATTCTTTATTCTCAGTTTAAGAAAACATTCTTCTTGTCCAAACTATGATACATCATCTACTGTTTCGAGTTTTTATGGACCAAATAACGTTTATATCTCAAATACATTACATAATTATTATAAAAAAACAATGACTTAAATGTGGGTTCATAAAGAAATAGTTACTAGAATTATTGGACCTAAAAAATATGGGTACCAATTTTTATTTTTATTTGACTATTTTGTAGGAAATTGTTTTGAAGAGCTCTGGTAAAACATTACGATACTTGGACAGAGGGTGTTCAAGACACATGACATGAGACTATTAATGTTTCAAAACATAATAAATATTGATGGCGGGCATGTGACTTTTGGTAACAATGCTAATGGAATAATAACTCTCCAATGCCGAATCAGTAACTCTAACTCAGATTTAATTTCTAAAGAACTTTTTGTTGATGGAATGAAATATAATTTGCTTAGTATTTCACAACTATGTGATGATGGATTTCATGTTAAATTTTACAGTTATTCTTTCCATGATTTTAATTATAAAAACAAATTAGTATTTTCTGTATTTAGAAATGAAAATATATATTATGATAACTTAGATTTGTTAGTTTCTCAAAATTCATCATGTTTATGGGTATCTCACAATGATTTGTGGCTTTGGCAGAGAAGACTAGGAAACTAACTTATTCATTTCCTTGGAAAGCTAACTAGAAAATTTGTAGTCAAACATCTACCCAAACTATTGTTTCCAAATTATAATTTGTTTAATCCTTGTCAAAATGAAAAGTAATACAAAATTTCCTTCAAATCCAAGAAACAAGTTTCAACTTCTCAACCTCTCATATTGGTTCACATGGATTTGTTTGGACAATATAGAGTATCAAGTTTAAATATGAAGCACTATTTTTATGTTTTTGTAGATTAATTTTATTTGTATACATGAACCTTATTTTTGGATCACAAAAGTGAAGTCTTCTCCCATTTCACCAAGAATGCTAAAACTATAGAAAATCATAGTGGACATAGAATTAAATCTTTAAGAAGTGACAGTGGTCATGAGTTTTAAAATCAAGAGTATGAATCCATTTTTTCACAAAATGCCTATAGTCATAACTCTTCTTCCCCTATAAAATCTCAAAAAATAGAGGTCTATAAAGAAGAAATAGGACCTTGCAAGAAATTTCAAGAACCATGCTTAGTGTATATGACTTACCCATTAATTTTTTTTGTTGAATCAGTAAGTACAGCATGCTATATTATTAATAGAGTGTTGATTAGACTTATTCATAAAATAACCCCATATGTTTTTTAGAACAATATGAAACCCAAAGTGAACTACTTCATATTCTTTGGATTCAAAGTCTATATACTTGATACCTTGGAATATCTTGACAAATTTTCATCCAAGAGTGGTGAAGGAATCATTCTAGGATATTCAATATATGGTAAATCCTATAGGGGTTTTAACATTATATCTAAATGTGTGGAGAAATTTTTCCATGTCATGTTTGATGAGACAGATCCATATGATCCAAAGACCTCTCTAGTGAATCTTGAGGATAATATGTCATATCAAAACATTAATGCTAAATCCTCTATCCATCCTGTAATGAAATCTATAAAAACTTCTAGTTTTTAAATTCTATAGATTCAAATTATACTGAACTAGAATCAAGTGATGAACCTAAAATAACAATCCCTACCTATTTTAGACTAACTAGAAACTTAGATGATGTATTTTTTGATTTGGACAGAGGAAAAAAACTAGAGCTTCATTGAGAAATCAGGTTGAACATCAATCCTTCTTGTCACAACTTGAACCTAAAAACATCAATGATGCTATCAATGATGAAATTTGGGTGATGTATATCTAAGAATAACGTAATAATTTTGAATGGAACAAATTTTGGAAACATGATTATCAACCCAAATACATTTTTACCATAGGCACTAAGTTGGTGTTTAAAAATAAAGTAGATAAAGATGATAACATAGTAAGAAACAAAGATAGATTGGTTGCACAAGGATATAGTCTATGAGAAGGAATTGACTGTGAGGAGACCTTTTCACTATCATCTCGACATGAATCCATTATAATATTTCTTACATAGGTAGCACATCTTAATTTCAATCTATATCAAATGGAATTCAAGAGTTCATTACTAAATGGGTATATAGCAGAGGTTTTTTTTGTTGAACAAAACCCTAGTTTCAAAAATCATCACTTTAAAAATTATTTTTATAAATTATTAAATGAATTTTATGGTTTCATACATTCCCCAAGATATTGGTATGATAGATTAAGTTTTTTTCTTATTTCCAAAGGTTTTACAAAAGTTTTATATTATCCTAATATTTTTATAAGACTAATTTCTAATGTTGTATCAGTAGTTCAAATTTATGTAGACTGTATTATTTTTTAATATTAAAAAAAAATTTGTTTTGAGTTTTAAAAAATAATGAAAAATTAATTTTAAATGAGTTTAATGGGTAAAATAAAATTATTTTTTGGATATAAAATCATTCGAAATAAATATGGCATTATTTTTAATCAATGAAAATATACTAATGATCTTATAAAAAAAATTAATTTGGGTAACAGTAAAAGTTGTGAAACTCTAATGGGTACTACTTGTATATTGGATCATGATGAATATGGAAAATATGTTGATCAAACAACTTATAGTTAAATGATTGGAATCTTACTCTATATAACTGCTAGCCGACCTGATATTATGTTCAGTGTATATATGTGTCCTCACTTTCATTAAATCCTTAAAGTATCTCATTTAAATGTAATTAAAAGGATTTTCAAATACAGAAAACATACACCCAATCTAGGACTATTCTAACCCAGGGAACAATCATTTGAGTTAATTACCAATTATGATTCATATTTTTTTGGTCAAAATTTAGATTTAAAAAGATCCTCTAGAACATGTCACATTTTAAGAAAATATCTAGTGTCATTGTGTAGTAAGAAAAACTCGGTTGCATTATATACTACTGAAGCTGAATACATATCTACTAGTAGTATTTTTTCACAAATGTGGTTGATGAAACACATATTACAAGCCTATGTATCTCAATTTATACATGTACCTATAAATTGAATCAATAAAATGGATATTAACATTCTAAGTAATCTTTTTTTGCACTCTAGGAAAAACATATTAATGTGAGACATCACATTTTAAGAGACCATTATAAAAAATTTGATATCACTTTGGAAATCATGGGAACTGTACATCAGCATTCTGATATATTCACTAATCCATTAAATTTTTAAAGGATAAATTATATCATACATGAATTAGGGACGATATATCTTATGCGAAACGATTATGGTCTGAACTTAAAATTTCATGATTTATGGTTTCACAAGTTACAGTCTCACACTTACTATTTCATTGTTTATGGTTTTATGCTTCATGGTTTCACAAGTAAATATCATGGAATTATAGTCTCACTTTCACAGTTTCACATGTTACATCTTTGGAATTATTGTTTAACTATTAAGGTCGAACATGTATTGTCCTACACTCATTTTCTCAACATTACGGTCACACCATTTACTGTCACACAGTAATAATGAGACAATAGTAACATGTGTTGGTCTCACGGTAAAAAACAATATGTTTATTTATTTATTAATTTAGTTCATGTAGCATTGTATAAAATAATTTACATTATCTTTATATTTTTAATGGTGTATGGACATCCTAAATGATAAAAACCTGATATTTTTCACTTCTCTCTTCACTCGACCATTCCTCTCTTGAAACTGATTCCCTTGCCTTCCAAATCTCCTCCTCTCCCTCAACTCTTTCTCGTTTATGAACTTGACATTTTATGCCTCGAATGAATCAACCCTCATTGTCGAATACTAATAAGTGAGGGTCTCACAATAAAGAAATAGAGGTACCATAAATATCACCTAAAGTACCTTTGAATCCAGGTCTTGTAAGTAGAATAGTCGTGGCTGAAAATGAAGTATGTCTAAAGTCGATACTATCACGTAAGTCGCTGCTCTTAAAAGTTCTGGCTGAACAAGGTTGGTTGGATTGAATTTCAAAGGAAAAAATACCCA
Source organism: Viscum album (assembly GCA_963277665.1). Lineage (NCBI taxonomy): Eukaryota > Viridiplantae > Streptophyta > Magnoliopsida > Santalales > Viscaceae > Viscum > Viscum album. Next base: position 87,531 of record CAUJRU010001143.1, read on the forward strand.
TTTATCCAATGGATGTTTCTCAGTTTTTCCAGTATGTCCATTATTCATTCAATATTGAAGATGAATTTGATGTAAGATGTTGAATTAATGGTCGAAGGTGTAATTTTTCCAAGAGGTTATGTGATGGATGCTTAGAGATAACACATGAAGATATATTTTAGGATTATAAGAGAGGTCCTCCTCCTAGTAATATTTTTATCATATAAGAGGTCCTAGGAAGTTTTACTGGAATTAAGAATAATAGAAATTAAACTGTTACTGAGATGAATTGTGAGACAAGGTTTCTATTTATGTTTGTCTAGAATATTTTTATTCAATGAAAATGGTATTTTTATAATCTTATGTATCAAGATCTATTCTTGATACATATTATGAAAAATGGGCATAAGATTAATCTGTGTATGTATATTATACTTCACATGATTGAATTGATCAAGACAACATTGAAGTCTACATCTTTGTTATATTCCGGATTAATCTCTGCAATGTTATTTTCAACATGATTTCTTTCCCTGAATGAGGAATTCAATGAAGGTTATTACATTTGTATCTCAAATGATAAAATCATAAGGATGATGATAAGATTTAATCCTTTTAAAATATTTTTGGTGGAGGACAATGAAAGGTTTTATGAAAAATTCAATCCCATTGTAAATCCATTAAGACCTAAGGACACGGATGACCTAGGCCGTGAATTTGATGAGTTGATGGAATAATCCTGTCAAGAAGTAGTGGATGAAGAAGATGCATCTGTGAAAGGAACTTTAATAGAATAAAAATATAGTGGCTTACCTAAAAAACATGATGAAAAATAATTTGGTGAAAAAATAGTTTATGAAGTCTTTGTGGATAAAGAAGAACATGTTTCCAGTTCAGAAGAGCAATATGTTCAAGAGGAACATCTACAATAACTTATTTTTGATAGTGTTCATGCATATGTGGAAAGGTATGAAGAGAAAGATAATCCAAAATTGATCCTTTCATCATAAAAAATAATGGACAAAGACTTTTGGAAAGCTATAACAGAGATGGGTGTTCCTGAAAATGATGAAAATCTAGAAATAGAGAAAGAGATTGAGGGGGTGGAAAACACCATTTTAGAAACTACTCAAGCACAAATCTCTATTGAGACATGTCCTATGGACTATGTGTATAAATTCCCTAGATATTTCCATGTCTCTGGATTTCAAGTGTCTTTAATGATAATAATTGATATTACAGCAGCTTTTCAATTGAAATATTTTCTCTTCCAGGTGTGATACCTCCTAAGGAGACAGAAGCTATTGTGGTTTCTGAACCAGAGATTGCACAAGAAGCTCCAAGCTCTGTTAGCCACGAGGACATAAAGGTGTTTGGTGAAAATATTTTAGTGTCTTTGATAAGCTTTTGATAGGTCAAAATCTTCCTATAAATTGTCCATGTGAACAAGATTCTAGTATGATTTTGGGGAGACATATAGGGAAAACCCATCTTCAGATGCATCATGAAATTCAAGATGTAGGAATTGAAAATTGGTAGCCGAGTGAAGAAGTAAAATAATTAAAGTCTTTGGTTGAGGAACTGAGGAAAGTGTTTGAAACTTTTGAACTCACTTTTGCTAGATTCAGCACAGAAGATGCTGACAAGACAGATAAAAAGTTTTCATCACTAATACAGCCTTATCTAGACTCTATTTTTGAGAAAATAATAGCAAACAATGACATATTGGAGGAATAAATTTGAAAATTGGCATCCTTCATTGATGTGTCGCCTGGTATTTTCTAGAACTCTCTTAAAACTATTTTCATGAGTCTTCTTGCACCATATGCATCCATGTCTTCTCCTTCTTCCTCATCCAATATTAGTCAATCTTATCAATTTTCAGAATGTGTAGTTCTAAGAAAGGTTAATGAAGAAGAGCATAAGTCGTTAAAAAGTCAATCTATCTCAAAAAGACTGTATAAAATTTTTCAATACAGTTATCATGTCCATGGAATGGATATATTGTACTCTAATAAAGCTCCTACAACCTATCATGATATTACAATGAAGGTGGATTTCAACATCAAATGTATTTATACAAAGCATGAATTGAAAATTCATTTCAAGTATATTGTGCAAAATTTGAAAAATCCTCATATGACTCAAGCATTTAAGGACCATGTGCATAAAATGAAAGAGTCCAAACCTACTTTAGATATGTTTATTGAGAATAAATATGATTTTGAGAAGGCTAGGCAATATGGAGGTCAGGTCATCACTGAAATTATAAATTTGATGAAGCCATATCTCTACGTGAAAATCACTACTATAGTGGCTCCTAAAGCTACTCCCATGTGGCCTAGTTCCACCCCTTCTTCATCGTCTACCTTTTCTCTTGTTACTATGTCTTTTTCTCAGGCTATGAGTCAGATCAGACCTATTATTCTTGAGAAATCCTTGCCTCAATCTTTGACCAAACCCACTCTTGCACTATCTGTTTTTAAAGGTGTTCCTCTTCCTTCTCTCGCCATTGGATCACTCTCAGCTACAACCTCCTCTTCTAATCCCTGGTATTCTACTAAATATTATGGAAAGGGAAGAGATATGTCTAATTCCTTGAATGATAATTGAAGTATCTATATTTTATAGAGTTGTTATCTATTTTGTTTTTTTCCAATGTTTGTACTGGAATTCTATCTTATTTTTCAATGTAATGTGCCTTATTAATGTTTGAGGTTAGACATAAAATTATTCAATTATTATTTGGTGCTTCTTATATAATATTTTATAATCCCAAAAGGGGGATAAATAAGAAAGGTTGTATTTTCTTTCTTCAATTTTTTTTATAATTCATACATGCCCTGATTTGTGATCATCAAAAAGGGGGATATTGTTGTACTCCTACTATTTGATAATGTTTTGATGACCACAGATCATGAAAATGCTGAAAATTATTCTAATCATGTTTAATCCATTTTTTGAATATTACTACTTAATATTGTTCATATATATTTGGATATGTATGAGAAACCGTATGTCTGACACCGATTATGGATTTTGGAAAAGTCCCAAACACCGTAATCCTTATATCGGGACCCTAACACCATAATGTGGATACAGTGACCCTATAACAATAACTATGATATTGTTACCCTGACACCATAATTATAATATCATGACCCTTACACCATAACCCGGATACCTTAACTCAAGCATTGTTCAATGTTTTAACAAAGGATGAGTCACTACTACCCGAGGCATTTTGATCCTAACAACACATTTGTGCTACTATTTTCATATTTCAATGTAGATGTGGCACCATGACTGGGTTACCAGTCAAATGAAATGGAGAAGACACTATAGCCATGTTATATTGTTTCAAGAAAAATTGTGACACCCTTCAATAATCTTATTTTTTCTTTTTCAAACTTATTTCTATTAGTCATATTCGAGTTATTTAATGGCACTAACATTATTAATGTTTATTATAAACATGTCACCTAATAGTACTGGGTACAAAGTATAGAATAAATTCATCCTATTGGCTCCAACATGTGAACCCTTAATTAAAAAGATGATAATCCTAGATGATGGCATAGAAAAATAGATATGTGAAAGCGTTTGAAGATCTAACTCATGCATACAACAACATAACACTAAAGAACACACGATACACTCTCATTACCTTAAGGTTGAACTACTATAGATCAATGCCTAAAACATCTTCACAGTACCAAATCAAAGAAGAACATGAGCTACATAGCTCCCTTCATTGAACTGGATACCAGAGCACAAGACTTGTGATACTCTATTTTCACCAGAGATCTCAGAAAACACATTTTTGATATCCTACAAGTCCAGAGCTTCATAGAATAATACTTAGATCACTTCTAACCCCTTATCATAATATTTTATTATTTTTTAAATCAGTAACTACTTTGATAAGTGTGTGTATATGTAATAAAACAAAAACTATCTCATTCATTAAATTGAATGATACAAGATATCCTCTCTCCAATATTGCTCTACTCTTTTCATTACCCGCGCATAACTGTGATTGAGGTCCTGTATGAACTGGTTCTTCATTTATTCCATAAATTAACTGTTGTAGAGGTTCCATGACCTAGATAGTCAGTGTACTATGGTTTATCCTCGATTAATGGTGTGGATCAATATTTTATCAATATAGAATACTTGGTGGAAGGTTATCCCCATGTGGAGTTTATTAAGTCTCAGATTGAGACTGATCCACTTGTTTTATCTGTTGTGTCTTTAATTTATTTATCTCTACATTAATTTACATTTCAAAAAACTACATTTTACATTTACAGTTAGTCTTGGAGAGAAGTTACAATTTTTTTCTGTATTAGAGTAGCTTCAAAAGTTGTATTAATAACTCACTTTGATATTAATGAGAATTAATCAATCTTCGGAGAAGTTAATTGAACAGTCAAAATATTATAACCGTATTAACTTAATTAACAAACCAATATTCATTTATATTAGGGAATATTTTTAAGTGAACTTTTTAATTGAAATTTTTTTAGATACTCAATTCACCCCCTCTTGAGTTCTCTACTCTGACCAACATTTGGTATCATAGGAGTCTATTATTGTTAAGGCGTAGTTTTGAAGTTGTTTTAACTACGATTTTATTTGTACTTTAAAGATCTTTAATTTTCAATTATTTCTAAATTTGTAGAACTTTAAAATTATTTATTTTTTATAGATAATAGACATGAAGGTTCTCGTACCAACATACCTCTATTTTTCAATAGAACCAATTAATCCCAATGGAATATTAAAATGAAAATGCATTTAGAAAGTATGAACTTTTAAATTTGGTCTTCAATTATAGATTAGTATAAGTTTGAAGCTAGTGCTATAACTACTTAAAATCATCCAACTAAGACTTCTTATAAAATTAATTTCAAAGCCATGAATTCCTAAAACTTCTCTTTTTGAGATGAATAATTTAAAAGAATTTATGCATGTAAAAAAACCCATGAAATTTGGGATAGTTTTTCTGTTTCGCATGAGGGAACCACTAATGTGAAATAAATGAGACTAAATAATTTTAATATTAAGTATGATAACTATAAAATGAATCCTTATGAGCCTATTTATGACTTGTATCTCATGTTTTATAAAATTTTCATGAAAATGATCTCTCTTGAAAGAGAAGTTATAGCCAATGATTGAATCCTGGGAATTCCCATATACTTACCTGATATATAAAGAAGAAATTCTATCTATATTAGAGAGTAATTTGACATCAGCATATTACCTATCAAATAATTGATTGGGAAAATAATGAAGTATGAAGAAGATAAGTAAGTAAACAAGGAAGAGGATGATGGACCCAAAGAAAAATATGAAGCATTTAAGACCACTACCTCTAAACACAAAGTAAATGAGAAACTAAAATCATCTAAAAAATGTTCCAGTATAAAAAATCATCACCCGACAGTGATGATAATATGGCTCAATTAGAAATAAGGTTTAGAAAATTTTACAAAAGGGAAAAAAATCACAATGTATAACTTCAAGGGAAGGTATGATCAAAAGGGAATCTAGAAGACATATTGGAAATGAAATGAAAAGTTGGATTTGATATATTGTTAGGAATGTACGTTAAAGGTACATGTAAAATCCGACTAACCCAAGATCGTGTATTCAAGTAAATATGGGGACAAAGATAAAAAGTATAAAAATACAATGAAAGAAACTAGGAGTGATTCTGAGGACAGTTCATTTAACTCAGAGTATTCACATGATGAAAAGTATAACAATGCCAGTATGAGATTCATGAAAAAACACATCTAAGGTAACCCTAGAATCTAAATTTAAAAATTCTTTTTATTATCTAGATTAAAGTGATTCTGAAAATATTTCTAAAGAAGAAGTGTTTGAGTGTTATAATATAATTGAAGAGACATGTGATGAACTGTAATTTAAATAGAAGTATTTGAAGAAACACTATACTCTTTCCTCAACTATTAAATCTTAACATGCTATAGAAATAATGAAGAATGTTCAATTACTCAAATAAAAAAATTATTTAAAGCTATCTAATGATTAACAAAAAAAGAACCTTCAAAGGTTTACTAATGGTAGAGATAACTTGTAAAAATTCTAGGTAAATAAATTTCCCCTAAATACACTACCTGTATTGAATATCAACCTAGTGAAAGACATTTTGGTAAACCGAATTTGGTTTCTAAATATAGAACAGATATCTTTATTCCTATTTTAAGAAGATATTCTTCTAGTTCAATATTTGATATATCCTCTACTATTTTGATTTTTTCATGACATAATAGTGTTTATTTCTCAAATAAATTACACAATTATTATAAGAAACCTCTAAGGTAGATTTTTTTTCCTAATGCACTAGTTACTAATATTACTGGACCCAAACAAATATGGTTACCAATGACTGTTTTTATATGACTATTTTGAAGGAAAATTGTTTGAAGATCTCTTGTAAAAGCTTATGATACTTGGACAATGGTTTTTCAAGACACATGATATGATACTATTCATGTTTCAAGAATATAGAAAAAATTGATGGTGGGAATGTCACTTTTTGTGACAATGATAATGGAAAAATAATTGTACTAGGTTAAATTGGTAACTCTAACTCAGTTTTAATTTCTAAAGTACTTTTTTCAGATGGACTAAAATATAATCTGCTTAGTATCTCACTACTTTTTGATGATGGATTTCATGTTAAATTTGAAAATGATGCTTTCAATGTCTTTAATTCTATAAACAATTAGTACTTTGGGCATTATGAAATGAAAATGTATATTATATTAACATATATTCATTAGTTAATAAAAAATGATTCATGTTAAAGTGTATTTCACAAAGAGACTTGGCTTTGGAATAGAATACTGGGACACTACAATATTCACTCTGTTAGAAATATAACTAGAAAAATTTTAGTCAAATATCTACTAAACCTAGAGTTCCTAGAAGGTAAAGTGTGTAATCCTTATCCAAAGGGAAAGAAACAAAAAATTTATTTCAAATCAAAGAAAGAAGTCTCAACTTCTCAACCTCTTGAGTTGGTTCACATGGATTTGGTTGGACAAAATATAGTTTCATTTTTAAATGGTAATCACTATGTTTTTATTCTTGTAGATGAATCTTCAATGTATACTAGGACCTTATTCTTGGCTCATAAAAGTGAGGCTTGCTCTCATTTTACCAAGTCTGCTGAAACATTTGAAATTCTTAGTGGACATAAAATTAAATATCTATAAAGTGACCATGGTCGTCAGTTTGAAAATCACGAGTTTGAATCATGTTTCTCACAAAATGGTTAATGTCATAATTTTTATTCCCCTAGAAAACCTAAATAAAATGGAGTTTTAGAAAGAAGAAATATGACCTTGCAATAAATTTCTATAACCTTTTAGTGAATAAGACTTACCCATTTATTTTTGGGACAAATCTGTAAGTATGTCATGCTATATTATTAATAGAGTTTTGATTAGACCTATTCATAAAAGAACTGCGTATGAGTTATGGAACAATGAAAACTCATAGTGAACTACTTCAAAGACCTTGGCTACAAATTCTATATCCTTAATAAAAAGGTAAATCTTGACAAATTTGCATCCAAAAGTGATGAAGGAATATTTCTAGGATATTCAATCTCTAGTAAAGTCTATAGAGTTTTCAATGAAAAAGAACTAAATGTGTGGGGGAATCTGTCCATGAAAAGTTTGATGATATAGATCAACATGATCATAAGACCACTCTATAGAATCATGAGGATGATATAACAAATCTAGAAATTAATGATAAATCTTATTACCATCCTATAAAGGAATCTGTAAAAAAATCCAGTTTTGGAAATTCTCTATATTCAAATCATAATGAACCATAATCAAGTGATGAATCTGAAATAACAAGACCAACCTTTCCTAGAACAACTAGAACCCTTAAAAACCATCCCTTAGATGTTGTTGTTTGAGATTTAGATAGAGGAACACAAACTAGATCTTCTTTGAGAAATCACGTTGGACATCATGCCTTATTGTCACAACATGAACCTAAAAATATCAATGATGCTATCAATGTTATATTTTGGGTGATGGATATACAGGATGAACTTAATCATTTTGAAAAGAAAAATGTTTGGAATCTTGTTGATATACCCAATGAAATTTTTACCACAGGCACTGAGTGGGTGTTTAAAAATAAATTAGATGAAGCTCATTACATAGATAAAAACAAAGCTATATCGGTTGCACGAGGCTACTGTTAAGAAGAATGAATCGAATATGAGGAGACCATTTCACCAATTGATAGACATGAAGCCATAAGATTCTTGCTTGCATATACAACACATAAGAATTTCAAACAATATCAAATGGATGTCAAGATTGAATTTATAAATGGGTATATAAATGAGGATATTTTTGTTGAACAACCCCCTGGTTTCACAAATACTCACTTTCAAAATTTGTTTTTAAATTATCAAAAGCAGTGTATGGTTTAAAACAAACTCCAATATCTTGGTATGATAGATAATGTTATTTTATTTTTTCTAATGGTTATACAAAAAGGTATAACTGATTCTACTCTTTTTATAAAACTAATTTCTAATGATGTTTTAGTCGGTCAAATTTTTTTATACAATATTATCTTTTGATCATAGAATTTTTTTATGTAATGAGTTTTCTAAAATAAAGAAAAATAAATTTGAAATGAGTTTAATGGGTGAAATAAAATTTATTATTTGATTTAAAATATTTCAAAATAATGATGTTATTATTTTAAATCAATGAAAATATATTGAATATATTATTAAATGTTTTTTATTGGACAACACTAAAAGTAGTGATACTCTAATGAGTACTATTTGTAAGTTGTATCCTGATGAAGATGTAAGATTTGTTGATCAAACATCTTATAGAGTAATAATTGGAATCTTACTCTAATTAACTTCTAGTCGACTGAATAGTGTGTTTAGTGTCTATATGTGTGATATCTTTCATGTAAACCCTATAGAGTCTCATTTAAATGTGGTTAAATGTATTTTCCATTACCTAAAACACACACTCAATATTGGAATGTTCTATCAATGAGGAAAATCATTTAGGTTAGTCAGCTATTCTGATGCAGATTTCTGTGGAGTTACGATTGATAGAAAATTTACCTCTACAACATGTGTAATTTTAGACAAGTTTCTAGTGTCATGGAGTAGTAAGAAACAAAAATCTATTTCATTATCTATTGTAAAAGCTGAATACGTAGCATCTGTTAGTTGTTGTCCACAAATGTTGGGGATGAAACACACATTACTAGACTATGGATATCAATTCAAACATATACCTATAAATTGTGGTAATACAAGTGCTTTTAACATTTCAAATAATCCTACTTAACACTACAGGACAATACATATTGATGTGAGACATCACTTTTTGAGATATTGTTATCAAAAAGTTAATATCACTTTGGAATGAATTGGAACAGAATTTCAACATGCTAATATATTCACTAAACCATTAAATTCTGAAAGGATAAAGTACATAATACAAGAATTATGTATGATAAGTCTTAAATTAAAGGCTTATGATCTGAAATTACTATTTCATGATGTATGGATTCACAAGTTATTGTCTCACACTTACTGTTTCACAGTTTACTATTCCATGTATCCCAATTTCAAAAGTTAATATCTTGGAATTACTATATCACATTCACAATCTCACATGTTATGGATTTAGAATTACTATTTCACTTTTACAGTCTCACCTGTACTATCTTACACTTGTTGTCTCAACATTACAGTCGCACCGTTTACTATCACACCGGAATAATACCACTATAATGACTTGATTCAGTTTCATAGTGAAGATATATATGATTATTTATTTATTTATTTATTTATTTACATTATCATTGTATCCAATATTTTACTTTAGTTCCATTTTTTATTACAATGTTTTGACTTCCTAAATGATAAAAAAACACGATATTTTTCACTTGTCACCTCACTCGAGCTTTCCTCTCTTGAAACTGGAGATCTTTCCATCCATTTCATCTGCCCTCCTTTAACTCTTTACCCTTCTTGAACAAGACATTTTATTCCTAGAATTATGTGACCCTCTTCGTCAACTCCTGACAAGCCAAGGTCTCACAAGAAAGAATGAAATGTACTGAGAATAGAACCTGATGGACCACAGAATCCTAGTCTTGTAAATATAATAGTCATGCCTAAAAAGAAATTTTGTCAGAAGTGGTTACTATCATGTAAGTAACTACTCTTAAAATTTATGACTAAACAAGGATGTTTGGATTGGTTTACTAAGGAAAAATGACCCATTTATCAAAAACATGTCTCCCAGTTTTATCAGTATGTCTAGTTGTCATTCAATATTAAAGATGACTTTATTGTAAGAAGATGGATTAATGGTCAGTGGTGTACTTTTTTCTTGTGGTTATGGGTTTTCTGCCTAGGTATTCCTTATGAAGTAATACTTCAATATTATTATAGAGGTCCTCCTCCTCCTAGTGATGTTTTTATCTTTGAATTGGACTAAGGAATTATGATTGGAAATTAGAATAAATGATGGCAAATTACTACTGATTTGGCTAGTGAGACAAGGATTCTATTTATATTTATCCAGAATATTATTAGTCTAAGGAAAGGGGATTTATATAATCCTAAGTATCATGATTTATTCTTGATACATCTTATGAAAATTTCACAGATGATTAATTTGTGTAAGTATATTATACTTCACTTGTGTGAATTGATCAAGGCAACATCGAATTCTACCTCTTTGTTCTATTCATTATTAATCTATACAATGTTGTCTACTAAAGGAGTAGTTGTCCCAAATATATAATTCAATGAAGGTTATGAGTTCTATATCTAAAAGGACGCAATCAAAAGGATGAAGATAATATGGAATCCTTGGAAAAAGTCTTGGGTGGAGGATAATGAAAGGCTATATGAAAAAATCAATTCCACTGAAAATCCCTCAAGACCTAAAGAAAAGCATAACCCAGGCCTAGAATTTGACGAGTTGATTGAATAAACAAGTCCAGATGAAGATTATGGAGAAGCTGCATCTGTGGACAGAACGGTCTTAGAGGAAGAAGATAGTGGCCTACCGGAACAACAAGTTGATGAACAACAAGTTGGTGAAGAAATAGTTGATGAAGGATTTGTTGATAAAGATGGATCTTTTCCTGGTTTCGAAGAGAAAGATGTTCCTATGAAACATCTAGAAGAACCTATTGTTGGGAAAGTTACTAAATATGTGGAATTCTATAAATAACAAGATGAGCCCGAATTGATCCTTTTAGCTAAATAAAGAATGGACCAAGCCTTTTGGCATGTTAAAACAGATATGGGTGATCCTGACATTCTTGTAAATACGGAAATAGAGCAAGAGACTGAGCTTCTCAAATATAGAGATGACGTACAAATTTAGGGGGAGAAATCCCCATTCTAGAAACTAATCAATCACAAATCTCTGTTGATGCAAGTAGTATAAAAATTGTGTATAAATTCATTATCTATTTTGATGTCTCGGATTCTCAAGCGGCTTCAATGAGAAGAATCGATCTTATAATAGATTTTCAATTTAAATATTTTTCTCTACCATGTGTGATACCTACTAAGGTGCCCAGAGCTGTTGTGGATTCTAAACCAGATATTGCACAAGAAGATACAATCTCTATAATCCATGGGGACTTAAAAGGGTTTGGTGAAAATATGTTGAATGGCACTGAAAAGCTTTTGAAAGCTCAAACTCTCCCTCAAACTCATCTGAGTGAAGAGGATGATAGTATAACTTTGGAGAAACTTATATGGAAAACCCAACCTTTGATGTTTCATGAAATTCATGAAGAGAGAATTAAAAAAGGTAGCTATGTGAGGAAGTAAAATCTTTAAAGTCTTTGGTTGAGGAACTCACGAAAGTGTTTGAAACTGTTGAACCCCTAGTTTCTCGATTCATCACCGATGATGCTGCCAAGACATCTAAAAAGGATGAAGCACAGATTCGACTAAATCTAGTCTCTTTAATTGAGAAAATAATAGCAAAAACTGACATGCTGGTAGAATAAATTTGAAAATTGGCATCCTACATTGATATGTTTCCTGGTCTTTTCAAGAACTCTGCTGAAACTGTTATCACGAGTCTTCCTACACCATCTTGGGTCCTTCGTCCTCGGCAAATCCTGATCAATCTTTTCAATTGTCAGAAAGTGCAGTTTTTGAAATGGTTATTCAAGAAGATATTAAATTGTTGAAATGTCTATATTTTCAAGAAAACCTCTCAAAAATTCTTCAAAATAGTGAGCATGTCCATGACATGGTTCAAATGTACACTAAGGAAGCTTATACCTCATATAATGAGATTAAAAGAATATGGATATCTACTTTAAAAGGATTTATACAAAGCATGAATTGACATGTCATTTCACGTATCTAGTGGAATATTTGAAAATACCACATGTGACTCAAGAATTTAATGACCAAGTGAAAAAAATGAAAGAGTTCACACCTTCCTTGGATATGTTTATTGAGAATAAAGTTGATTTTGAAAAGGCTATGAAATATAGAGGTGAGGTCATCACAGACATTATCATTTGCTAAATACCTATTTCCATGTGCAATGAACTACTATAATGTCTTCTGCAGCTGCTCCCTTGAGGTCTGGTTCCACCACTTCTTCATTTCCTGCATTTGAACCTAATACCATGTTTGTCTCCCAGGCTATGAGCTAGATCAGACCTATTATTCATGAGAAATCCTTACCTCAGTGTTCGACCAAACCCACATTTTCCCCTTCTATTTTTTAAGGTGTGCCTCTTCCTTCTCTAACCCTTGGATCAGTCTCACCTACCACCTCCTCTTTTGCACCTATGGCTCCTCGTGATAATTCTAGAATGGGAAAAGAGATGTCTACTACCACTAAAGAGATGTGAGGGATATCTATTTTATAGGAATGTTCCCTATTTTTATGTTCTATGTATGTACTGGATTCTATATTATTTTTCAATGGAATGTGCCTTATTGTTGTTTGAGTTTAAACTGACAATTATTCAATACATATTTTTTGCTTCTTATTTTCCTGTTGATAATACCAAAAGGGGGAGAAATAAGAAAGACATTATTTGCATTCTAAAATTTTTGTTATAGTTCATCAAAGTGATGATTTGTGATCATCAAAAAGGGGGAGATCATTGGAATCCTCTTATTTGATCATTAGTTCTCACAAATCATGAAAATTATGCAAGTCATGTTAAATTCAATTTAGGAATATTACTCCTTAAGACTGTTTGTAGATATTTGGAAAATTCTGAGAAACTGTAAGTCTGACACCAGTCCTAGATTTTGGGAAAGTCCCTAACAATGTAACCATGATACTGTGACCACGACATCATAATGCTGATACTGTGACCATGACTCTGTAACCATGATATCATGACCCTGACACCGTAAAGCTAATAATGAGACCCTGACATTGTAACACTGATACCATGACTCAAGCACCGTTCAATGTTTTAACAAAGGACTAGACACTGCTACTAGAGACACTCTGATCCTAACACAGAATATGTGCTACTAGTTCTATATGTCAATGTAGTTGTGGCACGATGATTTTATTACCGATAAAAGGAAACAGAGAAGAAACTGCTTCCAAGTGATACAGTTTCAAGACAAAAATTGAAATCATTCCTTAATCTTTTTATGTCATTTTAAATCTATTTTCTAACAGACATATTCGAGTTATTTAATGGCACTGACATTATTAATGTTTCATTATAGACATGTCACTTTACAGTACGAGGTACGAGGTACAAAATACATGTATCTGGTTGGCTCCAACATGTGCACCCATAATTAAAAGGAAAATAAGCCTAGATGGTGGTGTAGAGGAATAGAGACGTGCAAGCATTTGAAAAGCTAACTCATGCATGAAACATCATAACACTGAAGATCACAAAAAGAACTCTTGTTCCATGAAGGATGAACTACAATAGATAAAAGCCTCAAACATCTTTGCAGTACCAAATAAAATAAGAACACGATCTACATATCTCCCTTCATCGAACTAGAAACTAGAGCACCAGACGTGCGATACACTGTTTTTAGAAGAGAACTCAGAAATCACATCTATCATATCATAAAAATCTAGAGCTTCATAGAATAACACTCAAAGAACTTATAACCCCTTATCGTCATATTTTCCCTATTGTGTAGTGAATTTATTACTTTTTGAGTAGTGTGTGTATCTGTATTAAAACACACATTGTCTCATGTATTAAATTGGATGATACAAGATATCCTCTCTCCAATATTTCTCTACTCTTTGATTTACCCACACAAAATAATGGGTGAGGTCTTGCGTGACCTCGTTGTTCATTTTTTCCATGATGAATCATAGAAGAGGTCATGTGACATGGATAGTCTATGTATTATTGTTTTACCCCAATCCATGGTGTGGATCTATATTTTATCTATAAAGACTACTTGGTGGTAGGTGATCACCAAGTGGAAAGGATTAAGTCTCACCTTGAGACTGAACCACTTGTTTTATCTGATGTCTTTTAATTTAGTTTTTCTTTGATTTACATTATATTTCAAAGAGCTAGAGTTTACTTTTGCAGTTAGTATTAAATAGAAGTTATAATTATTTTTCCTTATTATTGTATCTTCAAAAGTTGTATCAATAACTCACATTAATACTACTAATAATTAATCAATCTTCTGAGAAGTTATTTGAATAGTAAAACTATTATAAATGCAAAACCTTGATTAACAGGCATATATTCATTTTTATTAGGGAATAATTTTATAGGAACATTTTAACAATAAAATTTATAAATAATCAATTCACCGCCCTATTGAGTACGCTACTTCGACCAACCATATACATTAATATTAATATAGTTATATAGTAATATATATATATTTTTTTTATTTTTTTATTTATATATTTATATATCAATATTTTTTATATTTATATATTTGTATATTTATGTTTCTATATATTTACATATTTATATATTTATATATATATATATATTTATATATTTATATATTTATATATTTATATATTTATATATTTATATATTTATATATTTATTCATATATTAATTTATATATATTTAGTTATATTTTTTATCCTTATATTTATTGGTATATTAATATATATTTATAGGATTTGTTTTAAATATACATATAAAATATTTTCTTTCTATTTATGAATAAATTAATAAATATATATATATATAACATACATACATATATATATATATTATATGTGTATCTGTAAGTATAATTATACATATTTATATATATTTACAAATACTGTATATTAATATATATATATACATATGTCAGAATTTAAAGATAATATATATCAGTTTGTTAATAAAAACACACCCAAATATACACACACACAAACAAACACGTTATATTGTTTTATAAATATTTCTTATATTTTTATTTTGAATAAAATGGATATTAGTTCTTATTTAAATAAGGCTTATATATTGGGAGATATATTGTATATGTAAATATGATTAATTTTTTTTTATAAAATTAAATTTTTATGTGAGAATACATTAAAAATATATATATATATAGTTATATATTTAAATATAAATAATTATAAATTGGGAAAAATGATACAATTTCAAAGCCATAATATCAATATGAATGTAATCCCTCTGAATAAATTCATTCCTCAACAAAAAAAGAAAAAAGACCTCCTTAAATGGGGATAAAATTCCATCAAATGTTAAAAAATTGGGTATCCCAACAACAAAAAACTCAATTCTTGATGTCTTTTTGGCTTTTTTGGCCACAAAAAATAAGATATAGGGATCTCTTATGTCACTAACGCATGGAAATCATTGTAGGCTTTGATTTGATGTGTGGTAGAGCTCAAGCAGACATCTGAATCAAAAGTTATAGTTATTTGACGTTTGACTTACGTTTTCAACTTATTTTAGTTCTTTTATTAATTTTGTGATTTGTTATGTCTTCAAATAGTTATTAAATTATTATTACTCGATGGCAATTTGAAAATTATTAATTAATAATAATTTTAAAATATTTTATAAGTCATTTCCACTAGATATCTTATATAATGAGTATAAATGACTATTTATATATATCTAAAATATATATTGTATTTATATAATTATAGATATATTTATATATAAATTCATTGTTTTTAATGAAATATATTTTTTTTTGAAATATACCATTTATCAGTGCTAGAAAAAATATTACTGATAAAGACCATCATTTATGATCACTACTAAAAAAACGCTGAGAAAGGTGTCCCATTAACAATGCTAAAAAATCGCTAATAAAGAGTCACTTTTAACATCGCTTTTTTTAGCACTGTTAAAAGCACCTTTTATATGCACTTTTATTAGAGCTGTTAAATATTAGCACTATGAAAACTCATTTTTATGGTAGTTTGACAAGGTAAAGTCGGTGTTCACTGTCCGAATAAATGATTTTGATGAAAAAGAAATTAGGATCGGATCAAAGACCACACAGATGGATGCCAATCTGACCAGGAGAGTTTCATTAGTTCCAGATTTTAAAACCACTGTGTAAAATTTTAACTACACTACACGAAAGATTGTGGGGAGTTCCGCACTTCTTGGATGGAGAGACTGTCGCACATCTCAAACACTTCCCGAATCATTTTTATTGGCTACATCGTGCTGTCACACGTTTAAAAAATGTTACTATATCATCTTATTTAGACATCAAGTCCATATCTCCAATAAATGCGCTCAACATTCGTTAATATTGAAAATTAACTCTTCATTAATGTTGAAAGAAACTCCCTTATTAATGATGATAAAAAATCACTCAATTAATTAATTCTCACTCCTCAATATTTACATTTAAAATCAAAAAAATCCAAACAGTGTGATCTCAACAATCAAAATGCAGATAATAATGGAGAAGTAGCACATAAATATTTTTACAAGATTCGGTACTAAGTACTACTCTTTTACATGATTAACCTGTGGTTGTTTCACAGGTTCTTTTATCATTGTAAATTTGCATTGATCAAAAACAAATAGAATTGGTTCACAATGTTAGAGAGGTAGAGTCAACAAGCTATAAAGGATATATGATGTTGTTTATACTTGCACCAATAGTTCTTCAAGAGATATTCAACGAACACTATGAACCAGATGTCTCTTCTACCCTGGATGCTGATGTATCAACACGATGATCTTGTTCCACATCTGAGGTCTTGGACCGCCATTGTATAAACAATATATTATGCACGCTGACCTCATTATCTTCAATAAGTGGAAGACCCAAATTCCACTTCTTGAAACACCAGCACATATAAAGTATTATGATTTAACGTGCTTTCTTTTGGTTGGGTTATATATTTGAGGGTATCTTCACATGTGCATGAGTATGTAAGGGTTTAGAGTCCTTCATGCATCAGTATGCACACACTTCCACTTCTTCTCACATTCTTCTAATTCATGGATGCACACACACACACTTTCTTTTTAGATTATATTATTGAGTGTTATGCATTTGCGCTGCTTTAAGAGGGTGCACCCGAGGGGATCTTGATCATGGAAACAGCAGAATAATACCTCCTGTTATCTTCCTGTAAAATCTTCGCACAGACAACCGGGCACCTTTGCATATATTTTGGGCCTTCTTCTTTTTTATCTCCTTTAAACACAGTGGTTCAGGAGAATCGCCCTCGCGTGAAGAGGTTAACAGGAGTTCTCTGTCTACTTCGGACAACACATTGATGTACGCGGGGTCATCATCTTCCTCGTCGAAAGCACAGTGCTTGCAGGATCTCCTCTCCTTATTCTTCGCGTGAAAAGTTCACGTGGATCCTCTTCTACCTTTATTTCGGATGCTCTCTTTTCATGAAACGAGAGCTCTTGATAATTTTGAACGATAGAGATAATGTCTTCCCTGGGCATGCCTCTGTTTATATAGGTGAGTTTACATAGCCTTCATTCAATATGCAAGGAGAGTCAATGACTCACAAAAACACCTGAAGTATCGGGATCTCGTTTCTGTACGCGGTTATCAAATACCGCGAACTTCTCATTTTAAATAACCGAAGCTCCAGGCTTTCCATTCTTCTTCACTTTGTAAACCCCCCGAGGAATAGGCCACCTTATTTCTTCATGCATTAGCACACAGATAACAAATAACATGCGGCTAAATTAAATAACTGAAGAATCTCAGTTATATTGAATGGAAGAATGTCTCGGACTTCATCATCTGATGTTGACTGATCAAGCGGTCCCATGTTGGACGGCTCGGTATATTAAACACCATGATGATTTCCTCACACGAATGCGATAATACTTTAATGCATCTCCTCTTTGAAGTTCCAAGATATTCATCCATGGAAGACGCTCGAACTGCCAACTAAACTCTGTTTTGTATCTGACGGTAGCATCTTCTTTGATTTATTCTCCTGTATGCAAGACAGAGATTGCATACATGGCTTCGTATAGGTTCGAGCAGTCTCATGCAAGACCCACGAATGGGGCACTCTAAACCAGTCAGCAGGACCGGCCCAAACAATAGTGTTGCTCAAGACAAATTATAAAAATGTTGCCCTTTAAATATGGATAGTTATAGGATTGGATCCAAGCAAACCAGATCAGAACTCACACTTTACATACCTAAAATTATAAATCTATTTAAGCCCACATTACATGCGAACTTCAAAAAAAAAACAATTCAGTCCACATTGACCAATTCATATGTTAGCCCACATAATATTAAAAAGTAAAAAAAAAACAATACAAAAATATACGTTTAAAACTGCAGCTGTGTTGCTTGAAAAAAATACTAAAAAGGTATGTCAAACAAGACTTTAAATCGTATGAAAACAGAAGTCTTATATGAATATAAACAAGGAAAAAACCCTTTTTGCTAAAACAAAAAAACTATACAGTTTTTAACATTTTAAACCACTTCAAAACCAATCAAGAAAGGAATTAAAGTTTGTAAAAACCAACCTTTTAAGCCTTTGAAAAAAAGAATGAATCATCTTCATCTTCATCTTGATCACCAACTTCTTCTAAACCTATAAAAATTCAAACCTACAAATTTAAAATAAAATAATAAATGAATTCAAAAATGCACTTTTAAATAGCTAAAAACATTACCTGTTGGTGTAAAACCATGAAGCCAACATCATATAAAATTCAAGGATAGAATTTTTTTTGAATAACGTGACGCCTATATTTGTTTAACACGTCCTCAAATGCTAAAATTTGATTCATATGATGCAATTATAATATAAATTATTAATCAAACATATTAAATAAACCAATTTAAAGAAAATCAAAATTTATAAAAAAAATAGAGCATGACATACCAGAGCATGTTGCAGTAGTTCACGAACCCGATTGTGGTACTTTATAATCCAATTCAACGGAAAACAATTCTCCTTGTATTTATTGATGCAAATTCCTCAATCACCTCATCATAATTCAAAATATCAAAAAATTCATTTTCAATTGAAATCATTTCCAATGAACATAATCTTTCTTGTGAAATGGTAGTCCGTAGATAGGTTTTGATCAACTTTAGATTAGAAAAACATCTCTCTGCTGATGCAACTGTAACAGGTATAGTCAACAGAATTCAATATGTCACCCATGTCATTTGAAAACCTCCCTCTCTCCAATATGGTTCGATAAAATAGATGATATCAATTGATTTTGTCACTTCGCATGGCAATATTGACTTTAAATGTCTGAGCTCTTGAAATAATTAATCCTCACAAATATCATCATGTTCATTGTGTTTCAAAAAACATTGAAATTGAGTGCAATGTTCCTTCAATTTTTCTTCATAAATATTTCTAAAATTTTCCTTCAACAAAAATCTGAATATTTCATCGAAGTGTTCAAATTGTATAAAATGTTCTCTCAATGACATAAGATCTTGATCAATAATTTGAAGGAAATAATTTGTTCTAAATTTTTTCTCCATAGACAAAATTGTTAATAACATCATCTTGAACATCCACATCAAATTGTTTCATTCTTCAAACTCTTTTTTCTTCAAATATTGGATCAATACCAACTTCGAGTGCAAGTTCATTCGCTTCATTCATTAATCCTTCAAACCCCTCTACTCAATGATCTTTAAAGAACAAAATCAACTATTTTATTTTTGTACTTGCATCTTCGATATCCATCTCTTCCATTTGAAGGATTTTACTGATATAATTCACATTATCTAAAAGTTTGTAGCAAATGCCTAAGCTAATGATGAATTTGAAATTCTCTAATGCATTGGAACACAATCCTTTAGCATCCAACATCACAACATCATCATGTTTAGAAATATTGGCAATTTCAACCAATGCATTTCCTAACTCAGGTGTTTGTCTTCTTATAGCTCTAATACTCTCAATGTGACTTTCCCAACGAGTTATTGATAATGGTTTTGGCGTCAAAACCTTCACATGAGTCCTTAAAACACCCCATCGATGTGGTGAACCTGTAAACAACGTATAAATCTTCTGAACATATGCAAAAAAAATTGGCTTCCACACTTGATTTTTCCATGTCATATATAGCAAGATTTAGGCTATGACATCCACATAGAGTGTAAAATGCTCTAGGATTTACATCAAAAAGCATTTTTTGGACACCTTGATGTTTACCTTTCATATTTGATCCATTATCATAACTTTGATCTATTATGTCATCAATGCTTAGTTTAAGATCAACCAAAGCATCTTCAAGTGACTTGAAAAGCCCACGACCTGATGTGTCATCAAAATTTATGTAGCCAAGAAAAAACTCCTCCACCATAACTTTAAATTCTTCGTCAACATCCACACATCTTATGATAATTGACCTTTTTTCTTTATGACATAGACTGGGAGTGCAATCAAGGATAATCAAAAAATATTTTTCTCTCGTGATCTTATTTAAGATTTTTTCTTTAATAGCATTCCCCAACAAAATTATCAATTCATTCTAAATTTTATGACTAAGATAATGCTTTTGAATTTCATTATTAACCACATGACGAACATGATCTTGCATGACCGGATCAAATTCAGCAACAAATTCAGTAAGATTACAAAAAAGACCATTATTCTTCTCATAAATCTTCTCATTTGATCCACAAAATGGTAAGTTATTTTGTGCATGTACTTTCACAACTCAAATGATTCTAGTAAGTATCATCTTCCAATGAACTCTTTCATTATCAATGATACATTCAATGTTTTTTTCAATTGTTTGTTTATTTTCAAGTCCTCTGTGCAAGTCAACCCACTTCACAACATTAGCAATGTGTTCAAAATTTCATTCATGCTCCCTAAGCCTTGTTGGAAGGTTGTGCCAATCAGTATATCCTCCTTCGTTTAAAGAACTTTTCATCAATTTCGACTTAATTAATATACAACAAAAACAAAATAACTTATCAAACTCATTAGATTACACAAGCCACTTTCTCTCTTGTTTTTCACCATTAGGAAGTAGACAAAAATAATGATTAGAAGTAAACGGTCTCCCACGACCGGCTTCCTTAAGAAATATAACATTTTCCTTTAATATTTTAATCAGGCCATGCCAAACCATCAAAATTCACTTAAAATCATTGATACTTCCCCATAATCCCATATCATAATTCACATCCACATCTTTTTCAAGGTCGAGCATGCATTGATCTCCAAGATCATGAATCATATGAATAGTATTTTCATTGTTATCCTCATAATCCACATCCACACCTTCATTTATCGTATCAACACTTTGAGTCATGATTTCATATGTAGATTGTTCATTAACTTCAGAAACAATTTCGCCCATTGATTGATCATTAAATTGAATAGATGAACTCTCTTTTTCTCTTCTTGCACCAAATAATTAAGAAATCGAACCCACAAGTGATTTTTCAATTTCATTATTTCTTTGCTTGATTTTTCTATTCTGAGATCCAGAATTTTGAATCTTCTTCATCGTAGTACCTACAAGTTATAAATTATAATTCAAATAATTATAATTCATTTTGAGTTATAACATATTTAATATAAATAGTTGTATTTCAAAAATAAAATCATATATTCCAAATCATTGATTTTTTATTTAATATTCAATAGTTTATATGAATATTTCTCTAACAAAACAAAAAAACAAATAAAAATCTATTAATACATTTCACAACTAAAATTAGACAACTATAAAATCAAATTTTTATCAAATAAAATTAAAAAAACACTTATTTAAAAGTAAAACAACTACTTTTAAAATGAGACAGGCAAGACAACAATGAATTCATAGTTTAACATAAACTATAAAAATTAAATAAAATAATTAATAAAAATAAATAAAATAAAAATGATAATTAAAAATTGATTATAAAAAAATATTAATTACCTATTGATATATCGAAAATTGCAATTGAGATGACGAAATTACAATTGATACAGATAAGACACCGGTGAATCCGCAATTCCGATAATTTCTGAAAATTAACAAAACAATTAATAAAAATAAAAAAAATAATAATAAATATAATTAAAAATGATTATATAAAACACTAATTAACTAGAGCCAAGATTCAAAATGTAATTGAAATATCAAAATTGAAATTGATACGGGCAAGACAACGGTTAATTTGTAACTCAAGTAATTTCTAAAAATCAAGCCAAAAAATTAAAATAAAAAAAATGATAATTAAAATTGATCATAAAAAACCCTAATTAACTAAGAACATTGAATATCAAATTGAAATTAAGACAGACATATTGCAATTGAAAGAGACAATACACCAGTCAATCATAATTCATTTTCACAATTCCTGAAAATTAAACAAAATAGTTAATAAAAATAAAAAAAAATTCAGAATTATAATCAAACTAAAAAAAACTCAATGTTGGCAACAAGAAGGTAGAGAGGGTTTGGGCCGGGCACCACCATGCCAGCTGGAAGGGGATAGAAGAGGAGGAGAGGGAGGAGTCATTCGTTTGAAGCAAGGATGTGAGGAGGCTCGCACCACCGTCCCATCCTGGCCGGAAGGAGCAGTAGCAAGGCAACGTGAGCGGGGAGGGAAGGAGGTGAGGGCAGCGCAACGAGCCCCATGTGGCGAGGCGAGGCAAGATGGCGAGACGAGCCGAGGTGGCAAGGCAAGCCGAGCCGAGGCGGCGATGTTGAGGAGAGGCCCTACGCTGCGACGAGGTGAGGCGGAAGGACGAGAGAGCGTTGTAGCGGCGGGAGGGATCTGGATATTTTTTAGGTTATGAATTTTTTGTTGCCCTCGTAGGCAGTGTTTCCCAAGCCCATGGGCTCATGGGTCTCGCCCATGGGTTGGCCCTGCCAGTAAGCTACTACTTTAATAAAACTTTTCAAAAGCTAAAACTAATAAGCGACTTATTTTTTAATGATTTGTTTTTTATTTTTTTGTTATGTATATATATATATATATAAACAAAAAAACAAAAGAACTAAACAAAATATAATGTTTTTTAAATAATTTGATGGATAATGTTCTAATGGTGAATATAAATACTATAATTAATTACATATTTAATTTGATATTTTAAAAAATTATTTATAATTAATAATCTAATCAATATTAATTACTTTAACATTATTTTAGTAATTATTGTTAATATTATTGTTGTTGTTATTAATTTATTAATTATTATTAAATAATAATATTTTTTTATGTAAATTATTTTTTGTTTATTATATTTACGACAAATAATACAGTTAAAAAATGGCAATGATCATGTAATAATGGTATTATTATTAATTATTATTTTATTATTATTATTATTATTAAGTAATATATTAATTACAATTACTTCATAAAAATAATATATTAATTATATTTGCTATTATTATTGACAAATAATAATTATGTGTATATAATCAATTCAATTTAGTGATTATTTATAATTATTGTCATTATTAAATATATTATTATTTAGTATTGTTAAATACATAAATAATTTGATTATATATAATATTTGAAATTTTTATAATTTTTATTACAAAAATATTAATTATATTAAAATTATTGTTATTATTAATGATTAATAATTGAATTATGAACTGTAAATAATAACATTATAATTAACAATTATATTTTAAATATTAAAATTTTAATTAATATTTATTTTAAGTTATATTATTAACTAATTTATTGATTACATTATGTATTATATTATTTACATCATTATTCATAATTATTATTGTAATTGTTGTAAATATATGAAAATATAATTATTATTTATTTAAAATATAATTCATAATATTTTACAATAATCACATAATTAATGATAATTATTCATTATTCATTTGACGTTCCTTTTATTTTAAATTATTTTTTATTGGCACATTTAATGTTTTAAATTTCATGTATCTTTTATTTATACTATATTTTATGCGCATAAAATTTTTGAAGTGCAACTTTTACTTATTTAATCAATAAATTTTGTGTCATGTAAATAATTTTTGGTTTGTTATATTTATAGAAATGTTTTTATTTTAAACTATTTATTATATTGTTAATCCATGTTTTAAGTTTCATTAAGATTGACCTTATAGTTTATAATTTATAAGCTTAAAAATCACCTATATAAAACGAAATAATTTTTCATCTTAGGGACTTTGAAGGGCTATAACATTTAATATATAAGGCCAATCTAAATGAAACATAAAATATGGACTAAACATAAAATAAGTAGTTGAAAAGAAATAAAGCATACAAAATGTTGATGAAAATTAATTTCAGTGGCACAAAATATTGTTGCATCAAAACATAAACTTTGTATTTTTAATTTTTCTACAACAATTTTTTTTTATGTAAATTACAATTTTTTTATTATTATTATTTTCACATTACATTTATATTCAATTAAATTTTATTTTCATAGTCAATGTTTTAAATTTCATATAGATTTTATTTATAGTATATTTTATGCAAATAACTTGTTGGAACTGAAAATGTTATGTTTTAAATAAATATTGTTTGTGTCATGTAAATTATTTTTGGTTTGATATATCTATTTTTTTCAACTACATTTTATATGTTTAATCCATGTTTTATGTTTTGTTTCAGATTGGTCATATTGTTTATATTTTATAGGCATCCAAATTCACCTACAATTAAGGTAATAATGTTTCAAGTAGTTGACTTTGAAAGCCTACAAAATATAAACTGCTAGACCAATCCAAATGAAACATAAAAATGGATTTAACATAACATATGTACCTGAAAATTAAAAATAATTTTGTAAAAAATAATTTATTTTCATTCAATGTCACCTACTTGAAACATTGTTATGTTTCATGTTGGTGAACTTGTATGCCTATAAAAATAAACTATAAGAACAATTTAAATGAAACCTCAAACATGGATTAAACATATAAAAAATATTTGAAAATAAATGAATTTAATAATTATAACAAAATAATAATAATTTGAATGGAAAAAAATTTGTGGATTTAGAACATAACATGCACACTGCATAAAAATTATGCGCATAAAATATAGTATAAATAAAATCCCTATGAAAGTTAAAACACTAAATCCACAAAAAATTAATTGAATGAGATTATCATAATGTGTGATGTTATCAAACACTAGACGCTCTGAAATGTTATCTTTCGCCTAGGGTAAATCTAACATCTATCATTTAACAAGTGGATCATATTTATGATATGATACAATGTAAAAGAGATACTTAAAATTTTGGTGAGAAATTATAATAAAAATATTAAATGAGATTATCATCGTGCATGATGTCATCAAAATATCGACACAAAAAAATGATATGTTATATATATGGTAAACCATGAATCTTGGAATCAAATATGGAATCTAATTTTCATACGATAAATATTTTAGGAGATCATTAAATTCTTATAAGAAAGTATAATAAAAATATTAAATGAATTACCATCACATGTGATGTTACCGAACATCCAATGCAAATAAATGTAATAACATGTCTAGGGTAAACCCCAAATCCCAGACCAAAAAATGGTATCTGATTTTTCATTTGATAAAAGGTTTGAAAGATACCATAAATTTTAATATGAAATTATAACAAAAAACATTTAACAAATACACCTTGCGTTCAATGTAACTAAACACTAAGCGCTCATAAATTTTATGTCTCCCCTAGGGTAAACCCTATATCTCGAACCCAATGGTGGTCTTGTATTTCTCATATGAGACACAATTCTATAGATATTTTATTATTTTCAAGAAAAAGCATGTCAAATATAATATATTTTATAATTTTATTCTATCTACATCGAGCCACTACGAGCCCTATAATCCTGTCCTAACTCATCACCTCACTTTGATCGTTTTCTATCCAATATTTTAAGGTGTTAATATATAATAAAAAATTACATCTTGTCAAAGTGATCGTTAATAAATATTCTAATTTATTTTGTTTTTTAGAAAACTATGGTATTTGGAAGTAGATCTGGGTTTCTATTATGTGATTATGATTGAAAAATTCATCATAAATATACAACCAGATCTAGTATAAATGTTTTCTAAATTGAAGGTGTTGAAACCACCATATCATTTTCATCATTAAATCCAGTTTTTTCTGAAGGAATAATAAAATTTCCATATTTGAAATGTAATCATTGGAGATTCAAAAAATTTGACAATGCAGGACGTCATCTTTTGTGTTTTCTTTTTTAGAAAGACTATATTATTTGGTATCAACATGGTGAAACAAAATCAATAAAAAATTAAAAAAATTGTTTCTAGATCAATCATTTCAAAATATAGTACATGAGGTTTATGGTCCATTTATTCATGAAACAACTACCTGAAATAATATTCCAAATCATGTATCAAGACCATCTTAGTTTTAAAATTTGATGAAATCTACTAAGGAGGACTTATATCTGAGATGCCAGTTTATAAAACATGGAGCTGTTACAAAATTTAAGGCCATTAAATAAGATAAATAAATATCAAATAGTTGTTTTGGTTACACTTTATATTTTATTAAATCATTGTTTCTTGACGGAAATACATTACATACTAGTTTCTATGAATGTAAGATATTTGTTCTTAATTTGGTCTTAGTTATCAGATATTTCATGCATGTTCAAATGATTACATCATATATTAGGGTGATTATGAATCCTTGGTTAATTGTCCAACATGTATATAATCAAGGTATAGAAGGGGCATAATAAGGAATGTCAAGAGTTTCTATGAAATAGTTGAGGTATTTTCCAATTACACATCATTTAAAATGTTTATTTAGGTCTCACAACACAGGTGTATTGATGGCATGGAATAAATCAAATATTTCCTTCAAAAAAAGTTTAAATCATCTATGTGATGGTGATTCATGTAAACACATTGATCAGTTGCATCCTTATTTTTCATTACAACCTCATAACATAAAACAATTATTTTCTACTAATGGTTTTTATCTATTTGGTACTTATGGAAGTAAATATTTTTTTTTGCATATTACTCTTTACAACTTACCTTCATAGATGTTGATGAAGGAACCATATATATTTGGTGCTATCAATTCCAGGATATCCAAATTAGTATATTGATGTTCATTTGAAGCCACTAATTTATGAGTTAATTTAATTATAGAATAATGATGTCACTACATTTGATATAGTTTCATATCAGAAATTTATTGTAAAGGTTGAATGATTATGGATAGTCAGGGACTTTTGGATATATGGTATTTTATCTGGATGATGCACACATTGTCTAAAATCATGTCTATACTTCCTGATTAAGAACAAAGCATTTATTCATGTTAATGGGATAATTTATTTTTCTTTTGACTATCATCAAAGATTTATTCATGTAGATAACCATTTCAAAATAACTAATTTTTTTACAAAAGGTGGAATTGAAATAGATGTACCTCAAGCAGTTCTCTCATATAATTAGGTTAAATTCATTATACCTTCATTACTAAATTTTACTTTTAGACCAACCATAAATGAATAAAAAATAAATCGTTTTAGGATACATAATATTTGGATAAAGCATATTATTTTTTGGGATCATCTATATTGTTATGATGTGTTGGTTCATCACATTTTCTTGGTAATTCATTTTAAGAAAAAAAATTGATAATATATTTTATACCACGTTGGACACACATGGTAAGACTAAAGATAATATAAAGGCATACATAGATCATGTCCAGATTTGTAGATGTCCTGAATTCAATTATTTGAAGATGAAAGATCACAGAAATTAATGAATCCAAAATCAACTTACTCACTTATTAGTGAAAACCATTTATTATTCTATCAATGGATTAAATATTTTAGTTTAGTAGATGGTAATGCATCTAATTTGTATCGTTGTGTCATAAATGAGCATATTTCCAAGTTAAAAATTAATGATTGTAATGTCATAACTGATGTTGGAAGATATTCATCAATGGAAGGCACTTGAACTGCCTACTACAACTCAATTTTTCATCTGGCAGTTGCATGTTCATTGATTTATTCTCTTGTATTCAAGATGAAGATTGAATACATAATACCTTGCTTGGTATAAGTTTCCGCAGTCTAATGCAAGACTGTAGAATAGGGCACTCTAAACTAGTAAGCTATTTCATTAATAAAACTATTGAGAACCTCAAACTAACAAGCAACTTATTTTTTGAGTTTTTTATATTATTGTTATATATATAGAAACAAAACAAAAAATAAATCAAATAATTTATTTTTTAAAATTAATTTGATGGATAATGTAATTAACTTTAAAAATATTATTAATAATAATTTCTTATGGTGAATATAAATAATTAAATTAATAAAATATTTAATTTTATATTTATAAAAAATAAGTATATTAATAATCTAATAAATATTAATTATTCTAATATATGTTTAATAAATATTATATTATTATTGTTGTTGTTGTTGTTGTTAATTTATTAATTACGATTAAATAATAAAATTCTGTTTTATGTAAATTATTTTTTGTTAATTATAATTATGAAAAACAAAACAATTAATAATAATTATGATGATCATGTAAATAATAGTATTATTTTTAAATATTATTAATATTATTATTAAGTAATATAGGAATTACAATGACTTCATAATAATGATATATTAATTATATTTACAATCATTATTATTAAATAATAATTATGTGTATATAATAATTTCAACTTAATAATTACTTGTGATTAATAACATTATTAAATAAATTATTGATTAGAATTATTAAAACATAAATAATTCAATTATATATAATATTTAAAATTATTATTATTATTTATTTATTTATTACTAACATATTAATTATATTAATATTATAGATATTATAAATTTATAATAATTGTATTATAAATTCTTAATAATAACATTATTGTTAACAATTATATTTTCAATAATAAAATTTTAATTAATGTTTATTTTATGTTACATTATTAACTAAATTATTAGTTACATTAAGAATTATATTATTTACATCATTATTCATCACAATTGTGGTAATTATTATAAATATGTGTAAATATTATTAGTATTTTTTTAAAATGCAATTCATAATATATTTCAGCAATAACACAATTTATAATAATTATTTATTATTCATTTTATGTTCCTTTTATTTTCTTTTTTTATTTTCACATTCATTGTTTTAAATTTAATGTAGCTTTTATTTATACAATATTTTATGCGTATAATTTTTTGGAAGAGTGAATGTTAGATTTTAAATCAATAAATTTTGTATCATGTAAATAATTTCTAGTTTGTTAAATTATATGATATAGATTTTATTTTAATATATTTCTTATATGATTAATACATGTTTTAAGATTCATTTAGATTGGCCTTATTGTTTATAGTTTATAGGCTAACAAAACCACCTATATAAAACAAAAAAATATTTCAAATATGTGACTTTGAAAGCCAATAACAATTAATATATAAGGCCAATCTAAATGAAATCCAAAACATGGATTAAACATATAATAAA
The DNA here is from genome assembly GCA_963277665.1 of Viscum album. Taxonomy (NCBI): domain Eukaryota; kingdom Viridiplantae; phylum Streptophyta; class Magnoliopsida; order Santalales; family Viscaceae; genus Viscum; species Viscum album. Next base: position 117,502 of record CAUJRU010001143.1, read on the forward strand.
TAGTTGAAAAGAAAAAAAATTCCTAAAAAATGTCGATGAAAAATAATTCCAATGACACAAAATATTGTTGTTTCTAAACATAGAATTTAAATTATTTAATTTTTTTCAACATATTTTTTTGTTTTTAAATTATATTTTTATTTTTATTATTTTTTTAACACTCCATTTATTTTAAATTAATTTTTATTTTCATATTCAATGTTTTAAATTTTATATAGATTTTATTTATACCTTATTTTATGTGCATAACTTTTTTGAACTCTAAATGTCATGATTTCAATCAATAAAGTTTGTGTCATGTACATTTTTTGTTTTTTTCTACTTATTTAATTTTCAATTATTTCTCATATGTTTCATCCATGTTTTTTGTTTTATTTAGACTGGTCTTATAGTTTATATTTTATAAGCATCCAAAGTCAGCTACTAGAAAGGTAATAATGTTTCATGTAAGTGACATTAAAATCCTACGAAATATAAACTACAATGCCAATCTAAATGAAACATAAAAAATATATTAAACATATAATAAGTAGTTGAAAATAAAAACAATTTTGTAAAAAATATTGATGAAAAGTAATTTATAATCTTTCAAAGTCACAGACTTGAAAAAATTTTATTTTTCATGTAGGTGACTTTGGAAGCGTATAAAAATAAACAATAAGAACAATTTAAATGAAACAACCAAAATGGATTAAACATATAAAAAGTAGTACAAATTGAGTGAATTTATCAGAAATAAATAATAAATAATAATATACAAGGGAATAACATTATAGATTAAAAACATAACACACACACTTCATATAATTTAGGTGTATAAAATATAGCATAAATAAAATCCATATGAAATTTAAAACACTAAATCTGCAAAAAAAGGAAAATAAATGGAATGCCAAAATAATAATTTTTTTAATTTAAAAAGAAAAAATTGCTGTAAAAATAATTTATAAGTACCTATGTTATTTTATGAATAAAAAATGTTTTATTCCATTGAAATTATTTTTAATCAGCATTTTTTACATAAATTTTTTTATTTTAAATTATTTTATATATATATTTTTAATGTTTAATATTTCATTTATATTTTATATATACATTATAATTTATAGGCTTTAAAACTCATCTACTTAAATTTTTATTACGTTTCATGGAGGTGGTATTCAAAGCCAATAAGGTAAAACTATAAGTAAAATCTTAATGAAACTTAAAACCAGGATTGGACATATAAAAAATATTTTAAAATAAAGAGAATTTAACAAATAGAACAGACAAATAATAATTTATATAAAACAAACTTTACTGATTAAAAAAATAACATTTACCCATCAAAAAAATTATGTGCATAAAATATATTTTAAATATAATATAAATGAAATATAAAACACAGACTATACAAATAAATGTTAAATGAAAACTAAATTAAGTTTTATAAAATTAATAAATAATAGAAAATAATTTTTTGATTATTGTTAAATATTTTAAATTATATTTTTAATAAATAACAAAAATATTTTAATTTTTTTAAAAAAAATTACAATAATGATTATGAATAATAGTGTAAATATTTTAATTATTAATTAATCTAATAAAATAGTAAATAATATAATTTTAAAAATTATCTATTAAATTTGAAACATATGAAATATAATTATTCATAATAATGTTACTATTAATAATTTATAATATAATTATTAATCATTTATAATAATAATAATAATATAATTAATAATTTAATAATAAAGATATTGATAAATAATTATTTTAAATGTTATATATAATCTTATTATTTATTTATTAAAAATTAATAAATAATAATAAAATTTATATTGTTACACAATATAAATAATCCTTAAGTCAAAATTTATACACATATTTATTATTCAATAATAACAATAGTTAATGATAATAGGATTGTAATTTATTTTACTGTAAAAAGAGAATATTTATTATTTTAAAAAAATATTTTTTATATTTAATAATCATATATGTTTATTTTTTTATTTATTTGGTTTAATAATAATAATAATAATAATTTAATAATATTATTTTAATTATTTGCATAATTATTATTATTTATTACAAATGTGTTATGTATATATAAAAAAACATAGCAAAAAAATTAAAATTATTTTTTTTATATGAGGGACGGTGTTATCTGACATAATTCCTTCTTTAGAACTTTTCTAAAGAAAGAGTTTTCTTAGAAAACACATTCCTCGCAATTGTTCTCAAGAAGGTTTTGTCTCAGATAATGCCTTTTCTGTTAATATTTTTAAGGTTAGTGTTGTTTCAAATAGTGCCCACCATCTTTTCGACATCCTCCCAAATTCAACGATACAATGGGAAATACTTTCCCAATCTACCTATTTTCAGAAATAGGTTTCAAATTTTCATTATATGAGGAAATTAATTATGGTGAAATAGAGGATTAGATGATTATCATTTTTTAATACTCCATTTGCAAGATCCAATATATAACTATTATCACTGAAATTGTGTGGCTAATGTTATATGCAACTTTTAGTGTGGATGTGTAGCACTGAGCGTCTGCTATCCCACATTAATTCTTATGTTTGTCTGAGTCGTGGTTTATTAACAAATTAGTGGAGTTACTTATTACAATTGGCCAGAGGGGATTAGTACCCACATACCACATCACACAACTGTAAGGTCCTGAAAAATCCGCAAAGGAAATTTTACCCAAATCCCCCAAATAATTGGGCCAAATAATCAAGGAAGAGACACAAAAAGGGGACCGGTCCGCGAACCAGTCCATGGAAGCGCAATGTGGCCAGGCACCGCGAGACATCCCCTCTACGAACCAATGTCGCTCGAGAAATGGAGGCGGAGAGCCTCCACGGTCGTGAAGCGGGATGGGCGCCAGTCCGGTTCATCGTCGCGAACCGCCCCGACCATGGACCGTGTCGACCGATTCAGGCCGCACACGCTGTCATTCGTGGAATATAGGCAGAACCCTCCGCAGCTGCAGATCACTCCCTGAGTTCTCCTCGTGGAGGGGGGGGGGGAGCATTCAATACCCACCGTGAATCATGGATTGACCAAGTCATCTGTGAACCGGGTATTTGGTTATGGCCCTCCGCAAAAGGTGCCGCGTGGCCACAGATACATTCCTTTCCCCACTCTCTAAATGGAGAACAAGGGGGAAAGAAAAAAGGATCAGAGAACTGGAATCAGATTCGAAGGGATAGGAGATCGGTTGAAGGAAGGCTTCGGATTTCGCAAACAGTGAAATTCCCATCCGTGAACCACATCACGTATATGAATTCAGAAGGAATAGGAAAATGCATAATAAATTGGTGAACCGCAAAACTAAAATAACAAAAAAGGAGAACCGTGAACCATACCCCCTTCGCGGATGACTTCCCCGCGAACCAGAGAGTTTATGCCTCTTTTCCCATCCTTCGCACCGCGTAGCACCCTCCTACGTGGGCGAAGCCCCGACCGACAAGCCTCCGACCGGAGATTCCCTTGGCCGTTGCTGCCCACCTGGAACCCTCCGCAAACCACCTTAGTTCGCGGATTGAACCCAAAGTCATGAACCACCCTGGTTTGCGGATTGATCCTGAAGCTGTGAACCATCCTGGTTCGCGGGATGCCAATCAGTCCACAGACCACCCTGGTTCGCGGACGGCTTCTCCAGCCGTGTGGCACTTCCCCACACAAAGAGTGTCACCACCTATACCTCTCGGTGGCTCGCCAAATACTTCGGTGATCTCATTTCCAGAGACAGGTAAAATCCTTTTGATCCAGCCAGGTCCTCTGCAACTCCTTCATTGGCCAATTCATCGGCCCCAAGCCGAGGAATCCGCCAGAGCCGCCGGATCCACGTTGTATGACTTTCAGGAACATCAGTGCACCATTTTGAGTTCAAATACCCACGGTAAACAGGGGAAAAGGGGTTGCCCCGACCCTTGAGCAGATTCCCGAAGCATTCATGGGTTCACATTCCCACGGTAATTTAGAGTCTGAGCTCAGGAATCCATTTTCTACCCCTCCACATGTTGAGGGTTCCTCGAAGATGGTAAAATACCCATCAGAAGGAAGCCCTCGTGCACTACAAGAGAGGAGACTGGAACAGGAGAACCCCCTTTCCCTCTTCCACTGGGCCTTGTCACCCCGAGCGTCCATCTCGGAGTAAGCCCTGACCTTATGGGCCTCCTCAGAGTGTAATCCCCAATTCATCACCCTGGTCCTCCCCCATGCGTAAGCCCTACTCAGTTTCTCACGAACACACCTTTCGCAACGTGATCCTCTGGTCCCTTATGCCTCTTGTTTCCCACACCGAGCATGACTCACGTGGTCTTAGAGTAAGAATCGACCATGACATCCTCCTATGGGCATCCTCAAAGTGTATGCCCCAATACATCATTCTAGGCATACTTAGAGTGTAAGCCCCAATCCATCATTCTAGGCATCCTCTGAGAGTAATCCCTAATCCATCATTCTGGTCATCCTCGGAGTGTAAGCCCCAATCCATCATTCTGGGCATCCTCGGAGTGTAACCCCAATCCATCATTCTGGGCATCCTCAGAGTTTAAGCCCAAATCCATCATTCTGGGGTGCCTCAGAGTGTAAGCCCCAAGCCTATGCAAACTATGTGGACTTTGATCCCTACCTCCTAGATAGGGTACGTAGGAAGCCTGCATGAGGTTCAAGCCCACTACCCATCAGACCACCTCGTATCTCTTCATGTCAGTTCCTCGACACCTAAGTGAACTACAAGGACTTTGATCCATGCCAAAGCATGGTACATAGAAAGCCTCCACGAGGTTCAAGCCCACCACTTGGCCATTTCTTCAGGTCGAGTTCCACCCTCGTCCAGTATGACGTTAAACTGTATATGTGAACTACGTGGACTTTGATACCAGCCTCCTAGACAGGGTACGTAGGAAGCCTCCCTGAGGTTCAAGCCCAACAACCGGTCTATCTGATCATCCCCACATCGGTTCACCGTTCCACTCCTAGTGCCGCCTCAAGCGAGTTCCAACCCTTCGGGGTCATTAATCCAAAGAGGGATGGTAAAACTCAGGCATAAATGATTCCGAACCCCTGCGTCCAGTTGGCCATTTCCCACCATGGTTGAATCCGTGGATACTATGTTTAGGTATAAACCAAAGATTCACAAACATATGAATACGTCTTAAATCTATAAGAGAGTCCTAGAACATGCAATAATTCCCCCCAAAAAGGGTGCGATGAGCCCGACTTCCCATCCTCTCGACCAATGTGAGTTCTTAAGAGTCGCTGGTCAGACCATCCGGTGAACGCCTGCCTTTGGAAAGCAGGTCCATCAATCATTAGATACGGAGCCCTTGGGCGTTTTGGTGGCTGAAAACCAGAGCGAAACAAAAAATGTTGAACCTGACGTGAATCTTTAACCAAACATGACAGATTCAACTTAATCTCACCCAGTTCCCCCTTATGCTCCTAAGGAGGGCCAAGCAAGGTCATTAACTATGCATGGGATTATGAGATGCTGCTTTGATAGGTTTTCTGCTTGTATTTGCTAAAATGTTTCGGAGGTACTACTTTCAGAACTCCCTTCGATCCAATGGCATCGTAAAAGAACTCACAAGTGCGCGCTTCCAACAACGCAAGGATGAGGCTTCCTCAACAATGGAGGACCCCGTCACCCACCCAACATCTTCAACGTTGGGTTTCAGACGCGCTGATCTGAGAGTACCACATGAATCGCACTCTCCCAACGGTGGAGGCGGCCATGAACGCCCTCCAATCCGTTAAGGTTCACCAGTCGTCTGCCCATCAACGACTGCAAATGCAGACCCAGACAGCCCCTGTTGCTATCTCCAACCGTTTTGGGAGTCTATCCCCGGAACGAGACAATGCATACACCCCCTATCTCAGGGAGGCGGATGAGGTCGACGTTGAGGTCTTCATCCCTGTCGAACGATGTTTTCTCTCTTAGGCCCTTTCCAAAAGGATTCATCATGATCACGCTATGACTTAACGTCCTTGCACTGAGTAGGATGTTTCCCTGAGGATTCAGGCCCACGCTCCCCGAGCTCCAGCCCCTTGGACCGCCCGACGAGGGCTGCAGACGTACAATAGGGGACCAGTCATCACCCTGGTCCCTGAGGAGGAGCTATGCTGCCCAGCCATAGAGACGTACCTCGAGCAGGCACCTACACTTGTTCTCTCCTCCCAAGCCCGCCATCCAGACATGGAGGCATCATACGAGCCGACGCACATCCCCGCCGAGCTCCATCAAGCCCGTCGCTCACGCAGGACGACACTTACCAGGCATGCACCTCTCCCTGCCCAGGGGCGTAAAGCTCGCCAGCTTGACGTGGCGGCAACCCAGCACCTACAGGACCAGCTTCTGGCAGTTTCTTTAGACGCCCTTCATCCTGATATGGTGGCGATTAATAAATCCCAACACCCAGATGTGGCGGAAAATCATAGGCGGGAACATCTCCCCGCCAACAAAGGACACCGACTCGATATGGTGGGAAACCAATATATGTAGGGCCAGCTCCCTACGGATGCAAGTGAAGTCCTCCACCCCGATGTTGCTGCAAATGGAGAGGGAAACCGGCGTATCCCGGTACAGGGGCAGAATCGTTCACCTGACCCGACACAGGATAATTGTCAGTACCCACTGACCACTGGAGGACCGGAGTAGGATATTCCAACTCCAACACTGGAATGGGCCTTCATACCTGTTCCAACCAAAGATTTCTCTCTACATATCCTGGAAATGATAGAGGAGGAGGTCTCGATCCCAGATCTTATCTTGCAGAATTTCCAGCATGTAATTGCATCGGAAGAAACATCAAGGGCTTGGGCCCGTGAGCCCGTCTCCCCAATTGAGGCGACTCATCTAGGAGACAAGATAGCCGCCTCGGAGCAAATCTGCATCCCTGCATCATCCCAGGAGGGTCTCCGGTTGTATTCCGCGAGGCAAGGGCAACCAGATCGAACAGATTCACTCGTTCCAACTAGGGGACTCCCTTCCATCACGGTGGATGCTCCAGAGCTGGCATATATCCCTGCTAAAAGTCAAGATGATCTTCGGCGTATCCCGACAGCATCACATGACCCAATTAGACAGGGACCCAAAGGTGAAGGTCGTTGTTAACAGCATATGGTCCCTACTGCCTAAAAAAGAACACCCCAAACACTCCGAAGGCAGTTGGAAAATAAAGAGTGGGTACATGACTCTGCTCTGTTGGAAGCTGGGGTATCCAACGCCGCTAAGCATGCATAAAAGACTCAAAACCCTGCCCACCCATTACCATATTATGGGAGTGGCAGTAGCAGTTGCGAAGGTCCTCCCCACAATTGTGCTACCAGTAGCTCTAAAGGTCCTCCCCAGAGCACCCGTGGGGGCCTCCCCCACGGGCATATAACGATCGGTCACGAGAGCTTCTCTCTTGATGCGAGTCATGGAAACCCTCCACGTGACCAGAAGATCAAGCAGTGAGCAGGTCCTCCACTTTCTGTGGTCCACCCTAAAGGTCCTCCCTGGGGTATACACTGCATTCACTCTCCATGTAGTGGGACCACAAATTATGATGGTAGTCCTTGCTATCATAGTCGCAACTATGGAGGCCCTCTACATAGTGACGTCTCATCATGACAAGAAGGACCTCCCCTTGTCATGGCCTGCCCTGATGGTCCTTTCCAAGGGTTACACTGCCACAAATCTCCACGCAGCCAGGCATCAGGTCACGGTGATAGTCTTTGCCACCCTGATAACGGAGGTCCTCCCCGTAGAGACGTCAAGCAACGAGAAGGCCCTCCCCTCGTTGCGGTACATTGTGGAGGCCCTCCCCAGGATGTATCCTACAGATATTCTCCCTACGACAGTAGTAAAGGTAGGCCTTTCCATATCCACAACTGTGATAGTAGACCTAACCACCATGGCCGCCATCGTGAAAGTCCTCCCCGCAACGGCCCCAAGCAACAAAAATGTCCTCCCCTTGTCGCAGCGTGTCCTGAAGATCCTCCCCAAGAGGCGCGTCGAATGCTAAGCCATGATGGTCATCCTCTCCATGATGGTAGTTGTTGCGAAGGTCCTCCCTGTAACAATGCCACATAGCCAGAAGGTCCTCCCCTTGCTGCAACATGCCTTGGAGGTCATCCCTAGGGTGTGCACTACAAATGTACTCTATGCAGTGAGGCATCAAGCAGTAATGGTAGTCCTCGCCATTACGGTTGTCATTGAAAAGTTCCTCCCCTCAATGACATATTATATCGACAGGAAGGTCCTCCTGTTGCTGAATCAAGCACCGAAAAGCCCTCGTATGCTGAGGCACTCAGAAGGACAGGATCGAGCATGTTAGATTCCGAGCTTGTCACTAGCGATGCCCTTCTGCAATCAGAAGAAGGTCCGGGTCTGCGTTCATCTTCCGAACCACCTTGGAATCGCTTACATAATGATTCAGCACCTACTGGTCCTACTAACTCTAATCACACTAGTAGTGAGAGCCTTAGTTGGTCTGACCAGGTATAGGAATAACTGGCGTAGGAGTATGCCGGTACGCTGCACCTGAGGGAACGACTGGCCAGGACAGATATACCGGTTATGTTTTGGCCCACGGACACCTCTCAGTATGACATACCCAAGGATTTATCAGAATAATGCATGCACGACATCCGCCATAACATATGGACAACCTTCCACCAGCTGAAATCGAGCATCCTACCCTATGAAGGGTATGTAGAGCATGTCAAGATGGTAGGAGACCTCCTGCATCACATCGACCTGGAGGACCTTCCTACGACGTGATGACAATGCCCCGAGAGGCATAAAGGAAGCACGAAGATAGCCTGTCTCCGCGTACTGCATCAGCCATGCCGCCTCATTGGTGACGCTTCAGCGGGAGTCCATATCAAGGGTGGGGGGAACACGGAGCTCTGCATTTCACTCCACTCCCTTCCCAAAAGAACCTGTTTGGTATTTTGTCTTGCAACATCATCACATCGAGATGGCAATCGGGTGGACCCCCTGTTCAGGAAAGGCAACACACGCAACAGAGTCGGGCCTCGAGTAAGTCCCATAAGCGTTAGGCCCGGCGGGAATGAGCCATTCAAAAACTCTGGAATCAGGCCACCGAGAGCATACATCAGGCATCTCGCCTAAGAGAGGCCAATCAACTATCTCTGTTTGCCTCCTCAGAAGGGACTGATCCATAGATGAATTTGGTACTAGATCTGGTTCACACCCGGATGGGGGCACGTGAGATCAGGTTGGTCGCGGTAGCCGTAACCACTGCCGTAATCTGGGTCAACCCCAGCTTGCAAGGCTGTGGGAATTTTTAACAACAAATACCCCCATAATACGAATAAAACTGGGAAGAGACTCAATGTCAACGGAACGGAGCTAACCCCAGCCCTCAGGGCAGGGGCATTATTACCACCTCAACAACATCCTCCCCCACGAGAGTTGGTATTCTCTCGTATAGGGAGGACAGTCAAAAGAGGAGGCTCCCATCCTATCCCATCATATGAATCATCATCCCCTCTAAGAGGAAGGCGCACCGTAAGGTCGCATCAAAGAACTCTCCGCGTCACCCTTCGTCAAGAAGTCTGAGGGAAATCCCAGGTCATGAAAGGGAAGGCCAGCTGAAGACACAGGAGATCCTCTTCCTATTTGGAAGATGATGTCACCTCAACCCCGTAATATGCATTCATCAATTCCATAGAGGAAAACCCCATGGGAGACACCATAGAAAATGAAAATCGGGACGGATCGGGAGATGACGGTTCCGGTCAGGCTGTGACTCACAATGAACCCCCAGGTGTGCACACCTAGAACTAGATGGATGCTTTAAATATGGACACCCCTTCAGCTAACCTCCCTCCGCCTGCCCTGGGAGATTCCAACAAGGATAATAATAAAGGAGCGGTTACCCTTAACCCATCCCCTTCTCTCGATAAAAACGAGCCACTCACGCTCGAAGAGAGGTTCACTCGACAGGAAGAAGAGATGAAAGAATTGAGGCGGCTTAACGCTGAACTGCACCAGAGGAATCGACTTATTGAAAGTGTGTCCGAAAGAAGAGCCACGTCATGCACTCCCATAAATTGAAACTCAAAGGCTAAGGCTTGCCCCGACAAACGAAGCATGATCAGAGCTCTTTTTCAATGAGGCGCCTGGGTTCGTCCAGCTACCTAAACATGGATGATGAATTCTAGGATTTCCCTCCACTTAGGAGGAAACCAGAGCAAGTTCGCCCAAAATCTACGAGGGTAACCCGAACGGAATATGAAACCTTGGTTCTGGACAATCCAGATCCTCAGGCAACGCCTCAGGCTACACCTGCCCAGGACTGGGCCAAATAGGATGTAAACCAGGGACTCACTAGTACCATCAAGGCATTAATAGCTTGACTAGAAGCGATGGAAGGTCGACACACTCCGATACAGTAGGAGCGGAATCCCTACCTAGATTGGGTGACCAACACACCACCTCCACCCAATTTTGGGAGCTCTGTATTCCCCATATACGATGGATCAGGCGATCCGGAGCAACATTTGATGCACTGCGCATCCTATTGTGACCCTATGATGGGGACTCCAGAATAGCAAGAAGCAGTGAATCTCATATGCTTCATACGGACCTTGCAAGGATCCGCCTTCGTCTAGTATAGGAGTCTATCGGCCCAGTCGATAACGAGATGGGAGGACCTCCAGTAGGAGTTCAAGTTCCAATTAAGCTCAACGCTACCTAAAACAATGGTCAGTGATCTTATAAACTGCAAGCAGAGGGAGAATGAGAGGGTCTCAGATTTCATCGTCAGATGGAATGGTCTGACCTATTCTCTGAACAGGCCAATGCCTCAAGATGAGATTCTATCCATATGCATCGATAATCTTTGAGATGAGCTGCGAACACCGCTCATACCGATGGAGTACACTACTGGCTACCGCCATCTCTCAGCTATTGCCCAGAGAATTGAGGACTCCCTGAAACGGACTAATTCAAAGTCCCAAATAGCCTCATAGGCTCTGGTGAAGTGATCTCCTAGAGCTGAAGCGTCCGATGTCACACTCAAGCCGGCCCCTGTGCCCGCTCCGCCGCTCAGGCCTCCACCTAATCGTCAAGGGCACGCTGCATATCAGCGGCCGCCCCCGCCTAAACGGTACGATCAGAGAGGACTGAAGCGGAACCAGTTTGAGGAGAGAAGAAAAAAAGTATAATCATTTCGAGACGATCAAGTTCGTGGCTACTTCATTGCCGCCATGAATTGCAACTTTCCCCACCTCCCGGAGCCAAGGAAACCTGAAGAAGTTGGTCGTGATGAGAGACCAGATTACTACCCCTACCATCGGATGCTGGGGCATATTATCCGAGAATGCTTCATCTTTAAATACCTCTTATAGAGGATGCTAGATTATGGACAAGTTGAGTTGGGACCACCCCCAGCACATGTGGCATGTATCTCGACCACCGACTCTGACAAAGAGGAGGGGTGGCAGAAAGTCACCAGCAAGCAGGGGCAGAAATTTGACAATTGGATGACTCAGATGACTATCAACCGAGACCAGGGCATACTCTGAGCTCAACTACAGCAGCCGGTGTTTCCACCAGCAGCCCCTGGAGCCGCAATTCCGACCACATCGGCCTCACAACCCTCCACAAAAGGTCATCCGAACGGAGTCAAAGGAGGAAGAAATCACAAGAGGAGTAGTCCACGAAGGTTCCAAAGTTAGTCCCGCCCCTGGTGGATTTCATGCCCTCAAATTTGGCACAACGGGCACCGACCCACCAAACGGCACCATCAGTGACAACCGACCAGGCTGACCTGTTAGAGGATGAAGAGCCAATTTTTGGTTCTATCAACTTCATCCATCTCATTGAATCATTACCTGACGAAGGGTGTGATTACAAAACAAGGAGCCGGGAGGTGGAATCAGAGAGGTAGGGGATACCAGGGGTGGTGCAACCATGGCCGAGACCAACCCTACGGTCGAATCCTGACCTGGATAGTCAATATTGCGGAAACCCATGAGAGAGCCCTTCAGCGGACTCAGCAGGAGAGGGAATGCCCCTCCACCTCCACAAGCGGCCACTCTGGCCCTGTTGTTCTGCGATACCCACCAAAGGAGGAGAAAGTGTCTGGTCACCTACTGCGCACAAATAGACTGGCCAGGAAATGTTCTCAAAACATGGGAACACCATCGACATTCATCCCCACGGTCGGTCCCTCCTCGTCAAATGCTCCATCTCCCAAAGCACCCGCTAAGACTCTCCCGCCAACGGAGAAGCGTCAACCACGGAAGCAAAAATATGACATCCTCAAGTAGCTGTCATCAGTACCAGCCTGGTTGTAAATCCTGGATGCCCTGGGTTTGTCAGCCGACCTTAGGGAGGCACTTATCGAAGCTTTGATCAGCCCCCAGAAATTCCAAGCCGAGGTAGCTGCCGCCAATATTTACTGGACGGAGACTGGCCAGACTGAATGCAATGCGGTGATTTCCTTCACCGATCAGGACGAATATTCCATCATGCAAGGACACATCAGAATGCTATATGTGTCTGGCACGCTGAATGGTATTGAGATCTGAAAAGTCTTTATAGAAAATGGCTCTGGAGTTAACCTCCTTCCCTTATGGACACTCCGTAAGTTGGGATACAGTGAGGAAGATTTAATTCCCTCAACCACAACTTTGTTAGGTTACGAAAAGAGTGAGTAGAAACCAATGGGACAGATTAAGCTAAAGACCCATTTTGGTGACCTGGTAGCCTACACGGAATTCCTGGTGGTTCGGAAGAGCATGACATTCAATGCCCTACTGGGAAGGCCATGGCTCCCTAAGCACATTGTTGTTCCTTTATCCTACCACAAGTGTATCAAGTACTGTTTCAATGGAAAAAGTGGGACGTTGCACGCCGACAAGGCCCCTTTAAAGCTCTCTGAGTCACATTACATCAACACTGAGTTCTATGAAAAAAAGAAGAAGAAGCCTTTGATCGACGATGTCAACTGAACCCCCACTCTAAATGGCCTGGAAATGGTCCCTGATGACCCCCTCAGGCAGCTTAGAAGATATTATGTCATGACCATCAACCATGTTGAGAGTAGGAGTTCGAGTCTGGACACACATTCGTATGTCCTCATGACTTCGGCCACGATGGCCGAGCACGATAATGCGGGAACGTCTACCAATGCTTGAATTGGGGATGAATACTCAAGCAGGGATGCCCATGATGCTGCTCCCTCAAACCCTCAAAGGTTCACACTGGAAAATATCTCCTCATCATATCAAGGAGGCGAGGACATGGTAGAATAAGAGGGGGAGATCTCAGAGATGCACCTCCCGCATTTGAGGAGGGTATCTCCACCACTGTGGATGAACTCGGGAAATAAACCTGGGTGTCGAAGAAGACCCGAGGCCCACTCTCAGTAGCGCGGCCATGTCTCCCGAGGAACACGAGGTATATACCTCCTTCCTAAGGAAACATCAAGTTGTCTTTGAATGAAATTACAGGGAAATGTCGGGACTCGATCCTGAGGTAGCGATGCATCACCTGGGTCTTCCAAAATACCACCGCGGTTACAAACAGACCGCTAAAAGGAAACACCCCTCACACACTGCCAAGATAGAGGCTAAAGTCGATAATCTCATTAAATCAGGCTTCATCAGGGAGGTACAGTACCCCATTTGGTTGGCCAACATCGTCCCTGTCAAGAAAAAGAACGGGAAAATCCGCATCTGCATTGACTTCAGAGACCTTAATCGGCATTGTCTGAAAGATGACTTCCAGGTCCCAATCACTGAGTTGTTAATTGATGTGATAGCCGGGTATGAGGCTCTATCCTTCATGGACGGATATTCCGAATATAATAAAATCAGGATGGCCCGAGAAGATGAAGAGGCCACTGCATTCAGGGCCCCTCAATGGGTATTCTGTTACAGGGTCATGCCATTTGGTCTCAAGAATGCTGGCGCCACATATCAGCGTTCCAAGCATTGGATCATTAAGTCATTCCTGGGGAAATTAGTTTATTGTTATGTGGATGACCTAGTTTTCAAGTCCAGACAACGCTCGGATCCCCTGTAGAACCTTGAGACCATCGTCAACAAGCTCCGACAGCATAGCTTGAAGATGAACCCCTTGAAATGCGCCTTTAAGGTTACCTTAGGGAAATTCCTTGGCTTCTTCGTACGCCACTGTGGCCTCGAAGTCGACTCGAGAAGATGAAGGATATCCTGAGCCTTCCACCTCCTCAAAATCTCACTAAGCTGAAGGGATTCCAAGGAAACCTAGCCTATTTTAGGCGGTTCATATCCAACCTGGCAGGAATTGTTTTCCCTTCACCAGGTTGATGAAGAAGGGGGTCACGTACCAATGGACGAATGACTGCCCAGAGCCGTTCGAAAACTTGAAGAAGTACCTCTTATTCCCACTAGTGATCATTACCCCGGTCGAAGGAAGGCCTCTCATTCTATATGTGATGGCCCTAGAATGGTCATTGGGAGCCTTCCTTGCACAGAAGAATGACGCCGGTAGCGAAAACAGTCTCTATTACCTCAGTTGAACCATGATTGATGCTGAGACTCGATAGTCAAATATCGAGAAGAGCTGTATGGCCTTGGTCTTCATGGTTCTAAATCTACGACATTATCTATAGCATCATGAGGTCCATTTGATCTTGCGGAGTAACCCACTCAAGTACATCCTCCATCGCCCGATGCTAACCGGACGCCTATCCTGATGGGCGGTCATCCTGCAGCAATTCAACATCTGATTCATGCCTCAAAAGCCATCAAGGTCCAGGCATTAGTAGAATTTCTGGCAGAGCACCCTTCAACAGGGACCACTACACTGGACACTGAACTACCTAATGATGATATCTTCTCGGTTCAATAGGAGGTCCTAGCATGGGAAATGTACATTGACGGCGTGTCTCGAAGCCCCACCTGGAAGAGGATGGAGGATCCCAGATTCAATAAAGTGGGTCTGGGGATAATACTCGTGACCCCAAAAAAGGAAGTTTTGCCGTATTCCTTCCTATTATCACAGGGATGTACGAACAATGAAGCAGAATATCAAGCCCTCGTTCCAGGCCCGGAACTCGCACTCCAGGCACAAGTATGACACCTTAAGGTAATTGGTGACTCGGAGCTGGTCATCAAGCAAGTCAATGGTGACTATGATATTAAAAAGGAGAAGCTGATGCCCTTGTTTGACCATGTTCGAGGGTTAATGGCAGAGTTCTCCATAAAACCAAAATTGACTTCTATTCCCCGGTCCCAGAACGCTCAGGCTGATGCATAAGCCAATGCGGCCACAACCCTAGCTGATCCAGACCGGTATGAAACAGTCATCAGTATTGCTCACCGCCGAATGGTATTTCCATTTGTTAAATCTAAGATTAAAGAGATCCATGCAGTCAGTATTGTCCCCGAGCCATATGCTCCTTCCACTGGCTGGATGACCCCCATCACGAACTACCTTCAATGGGGAGAGCTTCCATCAGACATGGATGAACGAGAGAAAATATGAAGAAGGTCAATCAATTTTGTTCTATATGGCGGCACGGGTCAGTAAGTGGTCCTCTACAAATGAGGCCTCGATGGAGTGCTCCTCAGATGCATTGACGAAGAAGAAACCGCTACCATCATGACTGAAGTACATGCAGGAGCATGTGGATCACATCAACTAGGGACCAAGCTTTCCCATCAGGTTCGAAGGCTTGGGTACTACTAGCCCACAGTGGGATGAGACTACGAGAATTTTACCGCAAAATACCACTCATTCCAGATTCATGCCAACTTCATACACCAACCCCCGGAGTTACTTAATCAAGCTAAGTACTCCTAGCTATTTTCCATATGGGGGATGGACGTCATGTGACCATATCCTCCCGCCACGGCCAAACAACTGAAGTATATCCTCATGACAACTGACTTCTTTTCCAAATGGACAGAAGCCATACCCCTCAAGGATGTCGGGATAAGAAATATTGTCAACTTCATGAAGACCAATATCATCAACATATTTGGTGTCCCTCATACTATACTGACAAACAACGACACTAATTTCTGCTCTGCTGAGTTGGAAAAGTTATACCACGAGTATGGTATCAAGTCTAACCACTCATCTCGCTACCATGCAGCGTCCAACGGATAGATATAAGCTTTCAACAAGACTTTGTCCATCATCCTCCAGAAAATGGTGGACAAAGACACGAAGTCATGGCCGGATAAACTCCACCATGCATTGTGGGCTTATCGAACCACAATCTGCACCACTACTCGGTCTACCCCGTACTCATTGGTGTACGACACAGAGAAGGTTCTTCCCATTGAACTCCAACTTCCCTAACTCTGTGCTGCCATTTGTGATCATTTATACGATGATGAGCAGTCAGAAAAGAGGGTAGGTGAATTGGAATAGCTAGACGAGAAGCGGCTGCACACTCTACACCACCTAGAAGTGTACCAGGATCAGATCGCACGAGCCTACAACAAAAAGGTCTGCCTCCACTCTTTATTGGATGAAGAATTAGTGTTGGTCCACCGGACCCCAATGATACCTGGAAAGAAGCCTCCAAAGTTGGAGCCCAAGTGGGAGGGACCATATGTTGTACACAAGGTCTACTCCAACAGAGCATATGCCCCGATCACCATGGATGGGCAATCCACCATGGATCTAACCAATATGAGATTCATGAAGAAGTATTTCCCATAGAGACAGATAACTCTTCGTCTGAGCTATATGACACTAAACTGCCAAGCACCTCGTCCTCACTGCATGACGTTAAACTGCATGGAATCTAATAATTCCCCCTCATCCTAACCACAAGATGTTAAACTGTATGGACCGCATCCTCACCGCATGAAGTTAAACTGAACGGATTTCATAGAACTACGTATGGCTTGATTCCTGCCCTTGCAGGATACGTAGTGACACTGGGATTCCCTATCCCGGCCCAACCACTTCAAAAAAAATGTCCCCTTTTCCCCGTGTACGGACCAGAACTGCATGGGGTGTATCATCATTACAATGAACTACATGAGGCTTGATTCATGACCTCATAGGATACATAGTGATGCTAGAATTCCACAACTTGGCCCAGCCACCTCAAAAAAAAAAAACAAAAAAAAAACAAAAAAATGCCTTCTTTCCCCCGTGTATGGACCAGACCTGCACAGGGTGTACTCATTCCACAGAACTATGTATGTCTTGATTCCTTCCCTTGTAGGATATGTAGTGATTCCGGGATTTCCTATCCTGGCCTAGCCACATAAAAATAACAAAAAAACAAAAAAATGCCTTCTTCCCCCCATGTATGGACCATACCTTCACGGGGTGTACTCATTCCAGTGAACTACATAAGGATTGATTCCTTCCCTCACAGGATACGTAGCGACACCAGAATCCCTAGTCTTGGCCCAACCCCTTAAAAAAATTTCCTTTCCCCCCGTGTGTGTAACAGACCGACATGGGGTGTACTTCTCGTCCTTACTGCACGACGTTAAACTGCACAGAAAATGATGTTAAAAATTCTCCCTTCCCCCATGTACGGACCAGACCCTCATGGGGTGTATATCTCCATCCTTAACACATGAAGTTAAACTACACAGATGTTGTCCCCACCACAGGAGGTTAAACTGCGCAGACCCCTTTACTTTTTCTTTCACCTCGGGTCACCTTCGCCCTTACCACATGACGTTAAACTGCATAGAGTTCATCCTTACCGCATGACGTTAAATTACATGGAGTTTATCCTCTCTGCATGATTTTAAACTACACGGACTTCGTCCCAACCCACCCAGGACACATGGAAATATGAGATGGAGATACTCCTTGCACATTCGTATACATCCTTTCCATACATCAGACTCCACGGCCCGGATAATTATGGATCTTCATAACCACTCATGGCCATCGGAGGTGGAAAGTCATCAACCCGTGGACACCATTGTATGACTATGCATACCATGCCCTCAGTGGTTCTGCATATTGATATCCCCTAGCCCGTCTACCAAAGGCAAGATTTCAACAGGCGACACCCTTCCTAGCTCCGTACTCTTACCGGCCTCAGAGCCCCCATACCATGCCTCTAGATCCAGAAGTTTATGGTGAAGTGGTTTACAAGTTCATTCCCCTTTCACATTCAGGTGTTTCCAAGGTTTCCCTATCTGGTTAGCCTGTGTGTCTGCCAGTGGTTCACATAGAGACCTGCATCAACAAACATCAAGCCAGGACTAGGCTACTTTGACTCAATGGAAAATTGCGGTGAAGATATTTCGTGTATACCCGGACACCATTATCCCCACATGCCGAACTCTGCACTGTGCGAAATCGCAGATTTTCATAATCATTCATGTCCATAGGAAGTGGAATGTTATCGAACCGGGGACACATTTGTACGACTATTCATACCATGCCCTCAGCGGATCTGTATACTGATAACCCATGGCTCTTCCATAAAAAGCATGATTTCCTTGGGTGGTACTTCTCCTAGCTTTGTACGCCTACCGACCTCGAATCCCCCACACCATACCTCCTGATCCGGGAAAGCTCAAAGTTGCAGTTTACGACCTTCATCCCTCAACCTCTTCAATGTATATCAGAACATGTTAACTCAGTTATCCTTCGAGTGACTGCAGAAATAGTCACCCAATGGTCGGAGCTCTATGACCGATAAACTAAGAGTACATCGTCCTAACCAAATGACATGAAACTGCATGGAATGAAGGCACACCCCCGCGCAAAAAAAAGATAAAAGATCAGCACATGGGGGGCTCTTTGAAACTCAACAAGAAACCAGTGAAGGATATCCCTGACATGTCCAGACAATCCCCTACCAAATAACAGACTTCATGGCCCGGATAATTGAGGATCTTCATAACCATTCATGGCCATCAGATGTGGAAAGTGATCGACCTGTGGACACCTTTGTACGACTATGCATACCATGCCCTTCAGCAGCTCTGCATATTGATCGACCCTATCTCGTCTACCAAAGGAAAGATTTCCTCGGGCGACACTTTTCCTAGCTCTATACGCTTACCGGCCTCAGAGCCCCCATATCACCTATCCTGATCCAAGAGGCCCCGAAACCATGATTTACACCATCAAACCCCCCTTCCATATCTGGGGAATGTTGAGGTATTTCAGCCCAGTTATATTATGATGAGGAGCAGCCTTCGCAAAAATTCTCCCCTTCCTCGTTGCATGATGTTAAACTACACGACAACCTTTAATGATATCCCTCTCTTTACCGCATGACGATAAACTGCACGGAAGCTGTCCTCACTGCATGATGTTAAAATGCATAGAAACCTTTAAAAATGCCTCTCGTCTTTGCCACATGACGCTAAACTGCACAAATTATGTCCCAACCACATGACGGTAAACTACATAGTCATACTTGTCATGGGTTCAATGGGAAACAAAATATTTTCGTCATCTTTCAGTGCACGGGTCAGACCTGCAAGAACCACCGCCTCACAACAGCGTGAGAAAGAATTACTTCACTGGTTTTCAGGAAGTTTAGTCCAGATTTTTCACCCGTATTCAGGATCCCTCTCATCATAAACCATACTCTGTACTCAGAAAAAAAACGAACTCTCATAAGCCACCCCTGGTGGTTCCAAATCCCAACTTCCCGAAGTTCCTTGGCTATCAGAAGTGTATAGTATTTGACTTAAGGACACCTTTGTATGACTATGCATTCCATGCCCTCAACGGCTCTGCATATTGATCGCCCCTAGCCCGTCAACCAAAGGCATGTTTTATTTAGGCAATGCTTCTCTCCATACGCCTCTTGGCCTATGAGCCCCCATTTCTATCCCGGGATTCAGAAACCCTCTGATCTACAAATTACCAACCTCTTCCACAATCCTACCTAAATGCGGCGAAATGTATTTGTTGAGATTACCGAGAACTAGGAGAAGTCATTCCATTTCAGACGATGCCCCAGCTGCATGAATTTAAACTACGTCAAGCCTCAATCATCCCTTACACTAACTAAATGCACAGGGAGGTGGTCTCCGGACCACTCTCTTGATTAGTACGAATGCTCCCTAATCCCTTTCAGATGTCACACTCGCCTTCTGAGCCTCCCCTGGTGGTTTTTATAATTTTCCATGCCACCCATAGTGGTTTCCATAAGCCAGAATTCCATGAAGTCCCCTGGCCATCAGAAATGGATAAGTCTTTGACATGAGCACACCTTTGTATGACTATGAATACCATGCCCTCAATGGTTCTGCATATTGATAGCCCTTGGCCCGTCTACCAAAGGAAATTTTTCCTTAGGAAATGCTATTCCTACCTCTGTATGCTGACACGACTCTCGTGCCTTGATACATGCCCTACATGTCGCTCAAAATCAAACAAGTTTTCCCTCATGTGAGTTTGAGGTGTATTGAGACATCTTTTAATCAGTTGAACCCCATTGGGGCCCTCGCCCCACTATATTTGGTAAAAGATGTTCGACTTAAAACATCAGTATTGATAGTATTGACGGCGGGACTCTAAACTTCTCTCAAAAGATAGCGGCACAAAGCCTGTTAGGCCAAAAACCAGAAAGGGGCGACCTATGAAAAATCCATTTTATACCGGTTGGGTCCATATCGAATGGGCCCAGGAAAAATCAAGGCATGAAAAGAAAAAAAGACAAAAATTTTGTAGGGTTTCTTATAAAACCCTATAAATAGTCAGACTACGCTCGCTGGATCCCATGGTCTAGGAAAAAGTTAGGGCTTGATTTATTTTTAATCCTGGATTCAGATTAATCTATGTTCAGGGAATTAACATATGCAACAATCATACCAAATAGTTACTATCACAGGAAATGGTGAAAAAGGCACTAAAAAGAAACGTTTCATTGTTCCATAACAAAGTAGGTAAGAAGGGAATCCACAATCCGGAGCCTCCTCTAGCACGAATGGTGGTTACATGAGTTTTTGGAAGATTCACAAAGCTGTATCAGGCGCTGGTGAGAATCCTCAATTGTTTGAGAGAGATTCTTCAGTAAGGTCATCTCAGCTTCTGCACCAGCCCTCAATTAATCTGCCTCTGGAGCCGCCTTTGTGCTTTCCCTTATTTCCTCCTCCATCTGCCGCTCCCCTTCTCCAATCATGGTGGAGACGTTGGCATCTTACTTCTGCAGCCACCGTATCTCATTTCTCAGTGCCTCCAGGTGAGAACACTGCTCAATAACTTCTATCAGATGTCGTGCGACGACCATGGCATGGTCATGAGCATCTGCTAGGCAGAGCTATCGAGTTGCGGAATGGTAGTCTTTAGATTGGGCAGCAGAAAGGCGAGATTCAAAATCACCAAGCCTCTCCCAATCTTCTACCACCTGCTTGACTATGTCATAAAAACCATGATTGTTGAAGCAATCAAATCCCAGAAACATAAACAAATTGCATAGCCTCAGTAATTTGGTCGGAATTTCGACCAAGGGCGTTTGAGAGATCAGTCTCCATAATTTCTCCCAAGACCGTTGTCAAGCGGGTCGAAGGCTGGAGAGGACTTGTTGATCGGGCTCCAAATCACTCCCAGACGAGGACACATATTCAGGGATGAACGTCACCAATGAGGGACCTATGGTGGCCTCACCCGCAAACCCTGGAACGGTGGCAGCTTCACCCCCGACGGGAGACACAATTGTCAGCGCCAGATGTTGTGGTCCTGAAGCCCAAAAGTCAATAATACAGATGAGTACCCCTAATTAGAAAAGGGAAGAAAAAGGAGTCAGTGGTAGGAGACTGGTGAACTTACTTCTAATCAATGAGGAATTGGCATCCGCGAGCTCTACACTGCCACGACAGCCACTCGAAGAGGATGCCACATCTTCGATAGGAAAGGGAATCTGGGGAGCCCCCAGAGGGGTCCAGGGCCTAAGGCCATGCCTAAGGAACACAATTTCCAAATATGTCCCCATGTGGTCACCTACGGAGACCAAGATCGAGGGAATCGCTCCCCCAGTGAACAAGATAATGGCCCGCTCTGGGTTCCCAGCAACTGGATTAATGGAAGGCTCTACCTCCATCATCACGGGATCCTTCAGACCTGCGGTGGTTGGCTCCGTCAGATCTGAAGCTCCATCAGCGATCATGGGTGCCCCGTCGGCCGCCAAAATTGAAAAGGTTATCTAATCAGCAGGGGTCTCGGATACTAGAGGTTCTTCCTCTCGCATATCTCTGACTGATAAAGGCGGGAGTAAAGAATCCATATCGCCTCCCCCTCCGGCAAGGCTCCCCATCTCGTCGTGCCTGGGCGTGGTTACAGGTGATTCCTCAGACAGCAAGGAGGCAAAAGGTAGGATCACTTGGTTAGCCACAACCAGATCCCCAAGTTGTCCATCACCATACGTCAGGTAGTTAACGACTGACGAAGTCTAAAAATGCAAGTGGGCGAATGAGCAAACGAGATGTCATGATTACCCAACGTTCCCTGTTTGAGCCATTTCGATAAACGGAATTCCTATTGACATCTCTAAATCTACTCAGGGGACAGTTCGCCCAGAATTCTGGAAGGGGCGGGAGGAGGAAAGTCCCTAGCTGAGTCTGTGATGGTCGCCCCTATGAGCTCAGCTGCGCCAGGGGATCCTTCCTCGATGACCACTGTGGGTGAAAGTGCATGCTCCCCCACCGTAGTACCATGAGGGGTATACTCCGGAGAAGGAATCACCCCCTGAGATTCTTCGGCACCTTGCATAAGAGGAATAAACCTTAGAACCTCCACAATAAATGAGGGAAAGAGTCCGAATGGGCGAGCAGAGAAACCTCTTATTCAGGGTCGGACAATTCGCGACGTATGATCATCATAGACACCCGAATTCTCCCATATAGACGATTCCGGAGTGAATGAATGTACACTACCATCTCCTTTAATGAGGAGACTATTTCATCTGAATCCTCTTCCAACTGTAAGATGGGTGGAGCGAAGATCGTCCCGATACCCGGAAGTTTAAGGGGGCCTGTTTGAAGAACAGCCCAAACTTCTTCATCCAAACCACTGACCCTCAGGTCATCCCAAATCCTCCAAGCCTCCGGGAATGCGGCCATGGCATGAATCGCTGACTGGGGAGGATCAACCGAAGAAGGTCGGGCAACTATAGAGGCTGGTAAGGGCACCAATGGCCTCATTTGTGTTCCAGATCTCACCCCCTCCTTAGTCCTCTCTAGCATTATTGGTGGGCGGGACCTCACAGGTAAAGAAGGGAATTCCCTGGTTTCAGCCATGATAGGGAAATCCTCGAAATCATCACCCCCAGAAGGATAGTCACTACCTTGTTCCTCCTCATCAGTAATCGAGTGCAGCCTGGCCTAGACTCGATGCATTAATACCGCGTGACACTCACGCGCATAAATATAGGATTCAAGATCCTGGAGATATCGATTGACCCGCTCTGGGTCCACATCATAAAGAATGTTAATAGGGGTAGATATATAGCCCAGCTCGTCATAATCCAATTCGGATTCTGGAAGGTACTACCACAGAAAATGGGGATACTGGCTATGAAAGGCTGACCGACCCTTAAATTCATTCCATTGGTGGCAAGCCGTCGGAAAGGCAGAATCGGCGGGGATAGTAAACCCCCTTCAGGCAGCCTCAAGGGAATGGGAGGATACACCTCTATCTATTAAGATCTTCCATGGAATAATGGGACCAATAGGGTGGAGAAGGAATTTTACCGACCTAGTTGAAGCATCACCCCCCTTCTGCTTCTTCATACCCTTTGATGGCTTGGGACTTGAAATGGTAATCACCAACGCCCCTAGCTGGCCATTCGGGTATGACTATACCCGAGAGTCAGCATAATTTTTGGATAAGAAAGGCATGGAGTCCACAAGCATGGGGGTCATTACCTCACAGACGGTATCCTACTGGGTAAACATTAACCACAATTGTCTGGCCGCCATCAAATGACGGTTCTCGCAGGTACCATTACGTGCAGGAGGACATTGTGCTTGGATGTAACCAAATTGACGCCAAAACCGGCAAGGCGCGTACGCCTCGCAGATCAGTTCCCCACCAATACAAGCCACCAGAATACCCTCTCAGAGGGAGAGGAGGTAGCCCTTATTGCTAAACTCTTCTGTTATGGTGTTTGTAATCATGCCAGCTGGGGAAGAAAATAGATGAAAATTGAAAAATTCATAATTCAAGACTCGACTTGATAGCAGATGCTTGTTTGAAACTGTCTGCTGACTATCCTTCTCTTGGGTCGCCCACTCTTCGGGCATAACCCCACTGGTCAGTTTCAGGTACGGCTGGAATGTGGTTCCCGGAATCTGAAGAGGGTTGATGAAAGTGTAGAAGTTATTGATGTGTACGCTTAACCATCCCCAGAGTATTTGGAAGGGGCAGACCACTCGGTTTGGCCGATTCTAGTCAGTAATGTTACCAAGTAACCGGTAAATCCTGGACAATATTGGGACGACTAGGTTGATAATGTTACTGGTAGCCAAGTGTGCCACCATGACAAAGGTAGTGTCCTGCACGCCACCAACCTCGCGTACGGGTAATAACCAGCCACTTAAGAACATGTCCAGAAAAGCTACTAGGTGGAGTAAGCGATCAACATACGGAATGAGCTCCCATCCCCAGCCGCAAATATCTCCTTGCTCCAAATTCAGCCAATAGCTTCCCCATATTTTGTGGGACTCCATCATAGGGCAAGTCGTGGGCCTATGGGGGAGAGTTGAGATTTCATCATATTTGTTCTCTCTCACAAAATCCTTAACCCATTCACGGTATGGGACAAGCTGTTTTGGAGACGTACCCTCTGAGTGCTTCCAAGACTGATTAATAAGCTGCTTCACAAAGGGGGGAGTCCTCTCTTCGTTCTCCCACACAGAGGAAGGAGGCAAGAACTCTTCATACATACTCCCAATTACGGGGACCCCCGAAATCTAAAAGATGTCCCACAGAATAATGCCCACCTCCCCATGGACCAGATGGAAGGTGTTGGTGTCTGGGCTCCAACGGCTCATAAGTTGCCTGGCGAGGGCTTGAGGTCGGTGGGTATAGGTTTGGCCGGATCACAACTCTGCCACAAATTTTGCACATCTCTGGTGAACATAGAAGGGCCACCCACAATCTAATGACTTTAATGCTCCTCTAGGTCAGAGATCCCGATTTTCCGACAAGCCATGCTGGTCGCTTACCATGGAACTGCGGGAAATACTCCAATAACAGTGGATTGTTCCTTCCTGTTGATGTAGTTCTCCTGTCGGAGATACTGGAAGGTGATTCAACACAGATCTGACAGCCGTACCCCTCGAGGAAGGCTGCCCGCCGGTAGGTATCATGAATAGGGGAATAGTGGCGGTAAATATCCATGAATCAGGATTGTTGTCACGGGAGGGTTTTGGAATCGGGGTATCGGACAATAAACTGAACCCATAGGCCGGAAGGATGTTAGAAAATGGATATTCCTTCTGAGATTTGGAGAGCCGACCGACAAGGGAGGAAGACGGTAGGGAGTGGCAGACTCTATCTTGAACAGAGCCAGCCATGTCTTTCAGGCGTTGATCAGTGGTTGAGAGGGGCTCTACAGAAGGCCTCGGTGCAGAACGAGGGGGAATCATATTTTCTCCCTACACAATGAGAGAAATCATTCCGGAATAAAAATTTGGACAAAAATAACCAAATGAATGGTTAAGGAGCCTTCATAATCAAATCCTCAAGGAGGCCTTGCAGGATGGTTCGTGATGACATCATCCCACGAACCAGCCCTTCGCGAAATCATTTAGCGAAGCCCTGGACCACGGAGCGTTGGCCAAGAAACCGCGAACCAAGTCACTCCACAAAAATTCAATCCTGAGTTTATTCGGAAGATTTAGATACTTTTTAATGATCAAGATATTTTTAGTCCGCGGAGCATCGAAACCGTGAATCAAGTTCCTCCTCTTCCCTTCATCACTTACTTTTCAATTAATTATGAGTAATGGTTCGTAGTTGGAATGTTGGTTCACGGGTGAAGGCGACCGTGATGAAGGAATGGTTCGTGGAGGTTGCTGTCGGTTCACGGACGACGCACTTCGTGAAGGAGAAAACACGTGGAGGCGAAGGAGCTCTGGTTTCGCGAAGAATTTGGTAAAGGAAAAGTGAGGGCTCCTCGTATTTATAGGCATGGTCCCCTACCGGGTCCACCTTTCTACCGCAAACCATCTTAGTTTCAGGACCACTTTGCATCAGAATGGCCTCCTCTTCATTCCGATCGGAACCCATTCCGATGGGGGGAATTTTTAGGGTCCTGAAAAATCCGCAAAGGAAATTTTACCCAAATCCCTCAAAGAATTGGGGAAAATAATCAAGTAAGAGACACAAAAAGGGGACTAGTCCGCAAACCGGTCCATGGAAGCGCAACGTCGCTAGGCACCATGAGGCACCCCCTCTGCGAACTATTGTCGTTCGCGAAATGGAGGCGGAGAGCCTCCACGGTCGCAAAGCAGGATGAGCGCCAGTCCGATTCACCATTGCGAACAACCCTGACCACGGACAGCGTCGACCGGTTTAAGCCGCAACCGCTGTCGTTCGCGGAATAGAGGCGGAACCCTCCGCAGCCGTAGAGCACTCCCTAAGTTCACCTCACCAAGGGGGGGGGGGCATTCAATACCCACCGCAAATCGCGGATTGAACAAGTCAACTGTGAACCGGGTATTTGGTTATGGGCCTCCGCAAAAGGTGTCGCGTGGCCACAGATACATTCCTTTACCCAATATATAAATGGAGAGCAAGGGGGAAAGAAAAAAGGATTGGAGAACTGGAATCAGATTAGAAGGGATAGGAGACCATTTGAAGGAAGGCTTCGGATTTCACAAACAGTGAAATTCCCATCCGCGAACCACAATAGGTATATGAATTAAGAAGGAATTAGAAAATGCATAATAAATTGGTGAATAGCGATCCAAAAATAACAAAAAAGGAGAACCGTGAACCATACCCCCTCCAAGGATGACTTCCCTGTGGACCAAGGAGTTTATGCCTTTTTTTCCCATCCTTCGCACTGCGTAGCACCCTCCTAAGTGGGCGAAGCCCCGACCCATAACCCTCCGACCGGCGCCGCCCTTGGCCGCCACTACCCGCCTGGAACCCTCCGCGAACCACCCTGGTTCGCTGATTGAACCTGAATCTGCGAACCACCCTCGTTCACAGATTGAACCTGAAGCCGCGAACCATCCTGGTTCATGGGACGCCAATCAGTCCGCGGAGCACCCTAGTTCATGAGCGGATTCTCCAGCCGCGTGGCACCTCCCCACGCGAAGGGCGCCACCACTGATACCTCTCGGTGGCTCTCCAAATACTTCGGTGTTCTCATTTCCAGAGCCAGGTAAAATCATTCCGATCCAGCCAGGTCCTCCGAAACTCCCTCATTGTCCTATTCATCAACTCCGAGCCGAGGCCTCTGCCAGAGCCATCAGATCCGCATGGTATGACTTTCAGACTAATCAGCGTGCCATTTTAAGTTCACATACCCACGGTAAACAGGGGAAAAGGGTTTTCCCCGACCCTTGAGAAGATTCTCGAAGCATTCCTGGTTTCACATTCCCATGGTAATGTGGAGTCTGAACTTGGGAATTCATTTTCTTCCCCTCCACTTGTTGAGGGTTCCTCTAAGATGGTAAAATACCCATCAGAAGGAAGCCCTCGTGCACTGAAAGAGAGGGGATGGGAACAGGAGCACCCCCTTTCCCTCTCCCGCTGGCCTTTGTCACCCCCGGGCGTCCATCTCGGAGTAAGCCCCGACCTTCTGGGCCACCTCAAAGAGTAAGCCCCAATTCATCACCCTGGGCCACCCTCATGCGTAATCCCCACTCTGCTTCTCACGGATTCACCTTTCGCGACGTGATCCTCTGGTCCCTACTGCCTCTTGTTTCCCACACCGTGCATGACTCACGTGGGCTTAGAGTAAGCATCGACCATGACATCCTTCTATGGGAATACTCAAGGTGTAAGCCCCAATCCGTCATTCTGAGCATCCTTAGAGTGTAAGACCCAATCCATCATTCTAGTATAAGCCCCAATCCATCATTCTGGGCATCCTCAGAGTGTAAGCCCCAATCCATCATTCTGGACATCCTAGGAGTGTAATCCCCAATCCATGATTCTTGGCATCCTCAGAGTGTAAGCCCAAATCAATGATTCTGGGCTGCCTTAGAGTGTAATCCCCAAGCCTATGCGAACTACGTGGACTTTGATCCCTACCTCCAAGACAAGGTACGTAGGAATCCTCCATGAGGTTCAAGCCCACCACCCATCAGACCACCTGGTCTCTCTTCATGTCGGTTCCCTGACACCTAAGAGAACTGCGAAGACTTTGATCCATGCCGAAGCATGGTATGTAGGAAGACTCGATGAGGTTCAAGCCCACCACTCGGTCGTTTCTTCACGTCGAGTTCCACCCTCGTCCAGTATGACGTTAAAATATATGTGAAAACTACGTGGACTTTGATCCCTGCCTCCTAGACAGGGTACATAAGAAGCCTCCCTGAGGATCATGCCCAACAACTGGTCGATCCTATCATCCCCACATCGGTTCACCGCGCCACTCCTAGTGCCGCCTCAAGCGAGTTCCAACCCTTTGGGGTCATTAATCCAATAAGGGATGGTAAACCTCGGGCATAAATGATTCTGAACCCCTGCATCCAGTTGATAATTGCCCACCAGGGTTGAATCCACTGATACTATGTTTGGGTATAAACCAAAGATTCACAAACATATGAATACGTCTTAAATCTATAAGAGAGTCCCAGAACAGGAAATAATTCCCCCTGAAAAGTGTGTGATGAGCCCGAATTCCCATCCTATTGACCAATGTGAGTTCTTAAGAGTCACTGGTCAGACCATCCGGCGAACACCTGCCTTTGGAAAGCAGGTCCATCAATCATTGGATATGGAGCCATTGGGCGTTTCGTGGCCGAAAACCAGAGCGAAAGAACAACCCTATAGGGCATGGGCCCATGAACATACTCTATGGGGCTTATAAATGGGCCCCACATGCCTTTGAGACATTTCCCATGTATTCCCTATAATTTCCCCCATGCTTCCTCTACTACCATGTAGGGCCAGTGAGCTGGCTCCCATGTGTGGTTGAGGTTCCCCCTCCCACAATATGCTTTCGAGAAGGATCCTTCTAGTTGTGTGGTCGCACTGCCTTTTTTAAGGATCCATAAAAATACATGTAGTAAATACTAAGTATAAAATAGAATTCCAACCATAATACATATAATTATTCCAATCCCAATAACCTTCTATTCTTCACAAGAACAATATGCTAAATTATATATGATTTATATTTTTTCGTGTCCTTCAAATGAATCACTACTACTTGATCTTTAAATTCATCATAAAAATATTTATTTTCAAGGCCTTCTTTCTTCATCAACATGTTGCAACAAATGTGTCATCTATGGACATGTCTTTATCAATATGATCACCACAAGAAATCATCAAAAATACAAGGAGAATTTCCAAAGAGTGACATTAGATTCCATTAGATGAGTACATAAAAATTATCCATGCATCATTACCAACCATGGAGAATTGTTTTACCAAATGGAAACTAATGTGTTCATAACAATTATACAAGAATCATCACATCATGTATGAAGAGTTTTGTTAGTGATTTAGATCCAAATAATCCATAGAAATTATCCTGGCATCACCACCAACCTCCTTGTAATTGTGTGGTTGGCCTCCCATTTTATAAGGATCTATAACAAAATATACTTATTAAATACTAAGTTTAAAATAGAATTCAAACTATAATCCATATAAATATTCTAATCCCAATAACCTTCTCTTCTTTACAACAATATCATGAAAAATTCTATATGGTTTATATTTTTTTCATGGACATCAATTTAATCACCTTTACATGATCTTTAAATTCTTCATGAAAATAGTTATTTTCATGGTCTTCAATCCTCTTCCACAGTTTTCAACATATGGTTCATTCATTGACACATGTTTTTTTTCATTAAAACCCGCAAAAAAATCATCACAAATACGAGGATAATTTTCCATGACTGACATCAAATTTCATTAGATGAATCTGAAACAATTTTTCTTACATAAACACCATTCGTAGAGAATTTTCTTACCAAATTGAAACCAATGAGTCAATAACTATGCTACAAGAATAATTACATGATGTATGGAATATTTTTTTTATGAACTTGGCCCAAGGAATCCATAACAATTCCCCAAGAATCACCACCAACCATCTTCAACTATTCTTGAACTCTTTTCATATTTCCCTTTCCATGATTAATAACTAATCGTAGAGGACTTCAACATACATTGATCTTTTATTCATTCTTATATATTGAGTGAAAATACAACCATACTCATCATTCATGCACATAGTATTTTTTTAATCAATGTCAATGCAAATGAAATTTTATATTTCAGGGATATCATGTTAAAGAAGATTCATGGTTTTGTTTTGAATATTATACTTAGTATTTTCAAATTGTATATTATAATGGGATTATGAAAAAAATGGGACTACTCAGGCCACACAAGTGGGATGGCTTAATAACTTATGGGATCCCAAGGCTTAATCCATGTTTAAAATGGGGAATAGATAATAAAATTATTTTCACTCGCAGAAGGGAGGTTGTGAAACATTTTGACATTTATAGACTGGGTAGTATTATGGGGTCGGTGACAGTGTGGAGATCGGGAGGGGATGTTGGTTACATATTTTTTCAAGAAAAAACAAAATGGGATCACTTATAAAGTATATATAAGAGGAATGGAGACTCTATGTGGGATACAATATGGAGGATACTGTTCGAACATCTTAATAATTTACGAACATAATTTGGTCCATTCTATTCAGTCGATTCCAACTGTTCGATCGATACTGCAATATCGTCTCCTACCAGCTGATGAAGAGTTTTTTCAAAGATCACATCCCATTCTCAATGATGGAAAACCCATTATTGAAAAATAAAGATATTGGATTTAATACTCATGTATGATCAATATGATCATGCATAAAGATTTCCTTTGCATGCATGAAAACCAAATGCTATATTCTTAGGAAAATATTTCTTTTCGTAAAAAATGAATTTACCGGAGGATGAACGTGCATATGAGAATACAAGAATGAATTCTAGATTGTAATATAAATAGTAACATGTGATAATGGATTTCACATTTTCATAGTAGTAGGATTTATCAAATAATAATGGACGTTATGATTTTTTTTCATTTTGTGAAAATAAGAAAACCGACATTCGAATCATTGATAGAACCCAAGGACTTTGGGCATTAAAAAATGCATTGAAGAAGAATTATTCTCAGTGGTTTTATTAGGACCCGACCCCAATTTCCCAGAGATGGTTCCTTATTGGTTAAAATGGCATACAAAGAAGGAATAAGAATCCCAATGGACCAATTAGTTTAATATTATTGGAAACAAGATAGATACATAAGTTCATCATTACAACATGAAATGAAAAACAACATATAAACTCCTTAGACAACTTCCATAACTCCTAGGTAATTTTAGCTTGTAATTAATAATAGAATTATTCATGCCCTATGGAAATGAAACATAATAAAGGGGTGAGATCAAACACTCAGTAAGGGTAAGAAATATAACATAAGATAACATAAACATTATTCGTTGTGAATAATTGAAAACACATGTCTTTAGAATTAAACTTGAACATAATATGGTATGAATATGAGATGAGTAAATATTGACATATCCTAACATAATCATGAGTATTATACTAGTCTAATAACCACATGAACCATCATTACTATATTCATAATGAGGTAATTCATAATTCGGGACAATGTAACCATACTATCATGGCCGTGTTCTAAGATCATAAATAATCGTTTTGTCAAGGCCTTGTACATAGACCATAGTTTGTCTCATGAGACCTGCCAATGCACCAAAGGGCTATATTGGGCCCCACCGGACACTTAATATATACAATTAATTCCACATATGAATGGGGATAAACATAATCAACATACATATTCATATTGAAACAAATAAATGAAATGCAAATAGCTTCCCCCGAACATTATTCAAAAACACTAACCATTCAATGTAAATTGATGAATTATTTTAAGATAGAATATCAATAGACAAAATAATAATAAAACATTAAATTAAATATGGTATATGATAAAATGGAATAATAATCCAAATAATTCATAATAATCAATAAGAGTGTCGAAATAGAGGAAGATACAATTATAAAATCTTTGAGTAATTCTTGAAATAAATACTCTTTTACTTTGAAAAGAAGAGTTCATTTGGAAAAATCTCTGTATAAAACCAGAAGTGAAGTAAGATATTATTTTCATAAAAAATAAGTGATTTTATAGATATAATGGTTTCCAAAAATATAGTAGAGATTTCCTTTGAAAATATGTAAGAAAGTGAGATATTCCCCTGAATCGGGCTTGTATTTCGGAAACAAATTGAAAGATAATTTTAAAACATTTAATTAACCATAAATTAAAGATGGATTCTAGTTTGTGTGAAAATATAGAACACTAAAGAAGAATTTATTATGAGTATATAATAATACATAATAATTTCATTTAGGTAATTTAGACAATGAAAATAACCCGGATGGAAATGGAAGTTCGGGTTGAAAAACACGTACAATAAGTCCAAATGTGTTCCCCTGTTGAACATAAGGTCCTAGAATATAAAAGTATACATATCAATAAATTATTTCCAAAGATAATAGACATGTATTTGGATTATCATAATTCATTTTAGTTCATTTATGTTATTATTTATAAGTTATTATATGGAATTCTGTCACTCCAGATTGTTTGTTTTCTTGATTTTCATTATCATTTCACTTGTTTTAAGTAATGAAAATCATCTAGAATGGTTTTAAAACTCTATAATATAAATTAAATAATATCTATGAATGTACATAATTCTTAATGGTCATTTACATAATTTTTTACATGGAATGAGGATGAATCATTAGATGACAACCACTTCGATTATTTGGTGGTATTTGGATTATTATGAACTAGTTTTGTCATATGATTAAATAATATGTACATATACTAGTTCTAGAATATTAATTCGGTTATTATATATGTATAATATTCTATTTAAACCATTAAAATGGTTTTATTACCAGTAATGACCGAGAAATTGATGAACAAAACTTCATCGTCCATGAAGGTAATAAATCGAAACCTCTTGGACGTTGATTTCGTTTATTAAAATAAAAGGGAGGGAGTAAGAATATTGACGATGGTTCTTCAATTAACATGATATTATTCTATTATATTGATGATAATGGATTTTATCAAGGTCATTTCAATATAGGATGTGAGGAGAGAAAAAGAAATGTTATGGTCTTGAAAATAAGAGAAAAGGTAAAAGATCCATTATGAAAAATTGGCAGCCTAACGGCATTGCATAAAATATAATAAAATGAAATGATGGGAGAATAAGGGTACCTCATAATATTTAAATCAAAATAACATTAAGAATAATATATAAAATCAAACCCCAAAAAATTATAATAGAAATTCAATGAGATAACACCAAATAAGTTTCCACTAAAAGAGGAGGGTGCATGATTCCCTTACCTTGTAGAGTAACTACTAGAAGGTGAAGGTTGGGACCATAGGGGATTAAGTACACCTTGGGAATACATATATAGAGGTAAAACCTCAAGATCTTCGAGGTTGAGGGATTTTGAAAGAATGAAAACGAATGGATGAGAGGGTATTTAATGAAAATGTGAGGGAGTTTTTTAATAATTTCAAAGGCACACCTCATTAGTGGTTTTTGCCAAACCATGGGCTTGACCATGGTTTTAGCCACATGGGACACCTCTTGTCATATTTTTTGGTACACAAGTCGACCCACCTATTATTTTAATTATTATGTCATTATGATGTCATTAAACTACCGAAAACACAAAATTGTATTATTTAATATTCACGAAAACTTCAAGTATTTTAGAAAAATGCATAAAATTCACCCCAACCATTTTTCAAAGTGTAGAATAGAAAACTGAAATCCATTTTTCAAAAATAATTTTCTAAATATTATTAATTTAATTTTTAAATAAAATCATATTTAATTCTAAAAATAACAATTTTATGATATAATTAGTTTTATATCAAATTGAAAAATCAATTAAGATCTCATTATCTTATTATCTTAAGAATATAAAATAATAACATTATTTAATATTCATAAGGGTTATATTAAAATTAATATTACTATTAATAAGGGTACGTTTCTATTCACCAAAAATCATGTTTTTTCTAACAGACTAAAAATGAATTACTGTTCACAACTCTAGATGACCATTATTCGAAATACCAAACACAGAAGAGGCCAAGTTGTGTTTAATGGCTATATTACAAAATGCATTAAATATTTATTTTCAAAATCTCGGAGTGTTACATTCTACACTCCTTAAAAAAATTCATCCTCGAAATTCCATTTTACAATCTAGGAAAAAACAGGTGGGGGTACTTTTCCTTTATTGCTTCTTCCAGTTCCCATGTTGCACCTTCATACTTATGGTTTCGCCAGAGTACCTTGACCAAATGAGTAGTCTTGTCCCATAGAACATTGTCTCTACAATCCAAGATTCTCACTGGCTACTCCTCATAGGAAAGATCGTCCTCCAACTAAACCACCTTTGAAGAGAGTATATGTGAAGGGTCTAGTATGTATTTCCTTAATAGGGATACATGAAAGACATCATGTACTTTCGACATTGTAGGTGGAAGTTCCAGTTGATAGGCCACATCTCCGACTTGATCAAGGATCTCAAAGGGGGCAATATACTTGGGTCTTAGCTTTCCTTTCTTCTCAAACCTCATGACCTTCTTCCATGGAGATATGTGTAGAAATACCAGGTCTCCAACATTAAATTCAAGGCCTCGTCGATGGTTATCCGCATAACTCTTCTGTCCACTTTGGGCTGCCTTAATATGATGTTGAATAATTTTCACCTCCTTTACCATTTCTTCGACAGTTTTAAGTCCTTCTAGCTTATTCTCATAGACTTCATCCCAATACGCCGATGTTTTACCCCTTTTCCCATAAAGGGCTTCATATGGTGCCATTTGGATGCTCTAGTGGAAACTATTGTTGTGGGAGAATTAAACCAATGAAAGATGTTGGTCCCATCCCCTTTTGAATTTCATAGAACATGCTCGCAAAATGTCTTCCAGTTTCTTAGTAGTCTGCTCATATTGGCCATCATTTTGAGGATAATAGGCCGTACTGAAGTTTAGTTCAGTGCTTAGAGCATGTTGGAGACTTTTCTAGAACATTGAGGTGAATCTTGGTTGACGGTCAGATACAATAGAGAGTGGTACCCCATGCATCCTTACCACTTCTTTGATGTAAATCCATGCAAGTTGATCCAATGAGAAGTTCTCTCGAATCGTGATGATGTGATCTGTCTTTGTATGACAATCCAAAATGACCCATATAACATTGTTTCCTCTGGATTTTCTTGGATGTCCAGTGATAGAGTGCTTGGTAATGTTCTCTCACTTCCATGTTGAGATGGGTAGTGGTTGCATCATCCCCTTATACTTTTGCCTCTCAGCCCTCACTTTTTGACATACAAGACACTTTGATGTATATTAATCAATATCCATTTTCATATTGTCCAGCCAAAAGTTTTCTCGGATATCCTGATATATCTTTGTGCTACCATGGTTTATAGAGAAATTAGAGCTATGTGCATCATCAAATAGTTCCCTCTTTAGCTCAGAATTACAGGGAACACAAATCATTTCCCGAATTTCAAAATTCCACCTTCACATACGATGTCAGTCAACTTTCCATTATTTACAACATTAATTTTACTTTGGAATTCTTCATCATCATCCTGAGAACTACTTATACTCTCAAGTAAAGAAGGTATGGAAACTATCTGAAGAAGTAATGATTTGTTAACTTCCTTGAAAATTCCCATATCCATCTTTACTAGATCGATGAACAAAGGATCCCTTTCAACTCTCATCTTGTTCAGAACTCCATGATCCTTTCTGCTCAAAGAATTTTCTACCCTATTTTCCTTCCCTAAGTGGTAGTGTATTGGGCAATCATTGTCGTTGAGTAGATCAATCCATATCCTTTGCCTCATGTTGAGTTCTTTTTGTGAGAATATATATTACAAACTCTTAAGATCTGTATATATCTCACATTTTTCACCATAGAGGTAATGTCTCCAAATCACCAGAGAAAAATTATCTCTTCTAACTCAAGATCATGTTTTGGATAGTTTTTTTCATGAATTTTTAGTTGTCTAGATTCATAGGCAATCACTTGATCATTCTTCATAAGGAAACAACCAAGTCCTTTCTTTGATGCATCTCTATAGATCACAAACCCTTAATTCCAAATGGTAGGGTTAGGATCAGAGTGTCCACAAACATCCTATTTAATTCATAAAAACATTCTTCAAATTCCTTTTTCCATAAGAACTTAACCCCTTTTCATCTGATCTTGGTCATTGGTTTGGATGAACGAGAAAATTATTAAACAAAACACAGATAATAACTAGCTAAACCAATAATAATATGTACCCCAGTTACATTTGTTAGAGTAGGAAATTATTGCACAACATTTGTGTTCACATGATCTATAGATATTCTATCTTTTGAGATAATGTTTCCCAAAAAGGAAACTGATTGGAGCCAAAAATCACTCGCTAAACTTCCCATATAATTTATTTCTTCTAAATGTCTTCAAAATAGTGCGCAAGTGATTTTCATGATCTAAATATATTTTAGAGTATATCAGGATATCATAAATAGAAACCACTACAAATTCATCAATATAATCCTTGAAAACTTATTTATATTAGATCCATAAATACAGATGGTGCATTAGTTAGTCTAAAAGGCATTATAATAAACTCATAATGACCGTACCTGGTTCAAAATATTGTTTTTGGAATCTCTTCCTTCCTCACAAGAAACTTATGATATCAAGATCGAAGATCAATCTTAGAAAAATAATGGGATTTATGAAGTTGATCAAATTAATCATCAATTCCTGGTAGAGGATACTTATTCTTTGTTGTAATAGCATTTATTTCTCTATAGTCAATGCACAACCTCATGGATCTATCTTTCTTCTTAACAAAGAGGATAGGGGATCCCCATGGAGATACACTAGGGAGAATAAATACTTTGTTACTCAATTCCTCTAGTTTTTTATTTAGTTCTACTAACTCTATAGTGTCCATTCTATAAGGGATATTTGATATGGTCCTAGAACCAGGAATTAAGTTAATGTAAAACTCAATTTCCCACTCTGGAGGATGTCCAGGTAAATCCTCCAGAAAGAAGTCAACATATTCTTTCACAATTGGTACGTCCTCTATCTATAAATTCATCTCCTCACCCATATTTATTTCAATCTATTCCTCCATATTAATTGAATTCAGTAAAGCTACCGGGGGTGGATCTAGATGAGAATCACGTGGTGAGGTTTCTGCGCTAAAAATAAGGGATTCTACACAATTCGTGAAAATTGTAACTTCCTTATTCTTGTAATAGATCTTTGCATAAAAATTTGATAGCCAATCCATACTAAGAATTATATCATAGTAAACCTTTGGTATGATGATAAGGTTAGAAACTAAATCACATTTATGATTAATAAGGGGACAAATCGAGACACCTTAGTTCCAATTATACATCCACTTGGAGTTTTGACAGATAAATTCATTATTAAATCAAATTGAGCATATCTAAAATTTTTGGCATATTGGGAAGATATAAATGAATGTGATGATCCCAAATCAAATAAAGTATTGGCAATGTTGGAGGAAACAATCAATGTACCTGCCACCACTTCATTATGAACTTCATCCTTCGTATTTGTGACCACATAAGCTTGTCCTTGCTCCCTTGGAAATCTTTAGGGAATATTTCCCCGATGATTTGGACATTCATGTGCATAATTTCCCATCTCCCTGCAATTATAGCATAGAAAATTAGAACCTTATTTCATCCACTTACAGTCCAAAGATAGGTGGCCTTTTTTCTGCACTTGTAACAGACTCCCATTCCCTTTCAGGAAAATGCCAGGGTATTTATTCCCACAATTACTGCATTATGGAAATTCAACACTTCCCTTCATCAACATTTCCTTATTTATTTTCCTAGATTTTTCAGTACCCTCTTCTTCTCTTTCTTTCTTTTAATGTCATAAGACTTAGAGAATTCATTTTCTATCTTGATAGCTCTTGAGACTATATCTTCATTTGATTCAAATATTTGGGAGACTAGAGCCCTTCAAAGGAATGTTTTTAAACCATAAAATAATCGATAAATTTTTTTCCTTGGATTAGGTATGTAGTCCGCAACATTCCTTTACATCCTTGTAAAGTTGGTTTCATAATTGGAAACATTTTCATCTTCCTTCTACCTCAGATTCAAGAAATTCTTCTCCATATCTGCTCACTGGTCACGAGGGAAATATTTTTCTATGAATATTTTTTTAAAATATTCCTATTACATCTCTTCTACTTATTCCCCCTCCTTTTTGTTTTGGATTAAAGACCAACACTGATCCACATCACCCATTATACTATAAACTGCCATGACAAACTCCTCTCATTCATTACCTCCCAAAGAAAGAAATATCTTCTCAAGGGAACATATCCACTGCTCTACTACAAAAGGGATTGTAGTTACACTTAATGGTGGAGATTGTTGGTCCATAAAGAGATCTAACATAACTCCTCCACGTGGTGGATCTGGATGCTCCATATGAGTAAGGTTATTATTCATAACCTGAGTATGTTTTCCCAGTATAGTAATTGGTTACTCAGCACTAGAGAAAACATCATTATCCCACATCAGAGGGAAATCCCTACACGGGACATGTGAGTTTGTGTGGTTTCCATTCCTTCCATTAGGCTCTATTTCTATATAATGGCATACACTATATTAGGTTATGAATCAAAATTTATAATCTTAACTTAACAAAATACATTACCAAAATTGACATCCTACACATGGCTAATCCAATATTCACAAAAATGGTTTCTTTATGGAAAATTTTACATTTCAATACATTTTAATGACTTGTAATGAAAATGTGAATTATACTAAGCATATCCCATGGGAATTTCATAACCAAGAGTGTAGAAAGGCCCATTGTTTTGCCCCAGTTCCAGTTTGAGTCTAGCTTAATGTGGTGTTTTTGGGTTTTACCTTTAGATAAATCTGTGCTAGATCTTCCTCTACCTACTCATATCAAGATAGGGATGCATTGCTTGAATGATCCATATAATCTATTCCTTACCAAGATACCATAATGTTATTGTATGTATATACTCAATGACTAACTTATTTACTCTTCCCTAATTCTACGTTTTCTAAATCTAGTTTCTAAGTATTCTACTAAAATTCCTCTAATACCAATTGTAAGGACCCAACCCCAGTTTCCCAGAGTCGGTTCTTTATTGGTAACATTGGAATACAAATAAGGAATTATCATCCCAATAGACCAAGTAGTTTATTATTATTGGAAACAAGATACATATATAAGTTCATCATTACAACATGAAATGAAAAACAAAATAGAAACCCCTTAGACAACTTTCATAACTCCTTGGTTATTTCAGCATGTCATTCACAATAGAATTATTCTTGCCCTATGAAAATTAAATATAATAAAGGGGTGAGCTCAAAATCTCTGTAAGGGTAACCAATACATCAGAAGATAACACAAACCTTTGGCATGGGGAATAATTGAAAACACATGCCTTTAGAAATAAACATGAACATAATATGGTAGAAATATGATATGAGTAAATATTTCCATAACATAACATAATCATGGGTATATACTAGCCGAATAACCATAGGAACCATCAATACTCTACTCATAATGAGAGAATGCATAATTTAGTACAATATAACCATACCGTCAAGGCCTCTTACTAAGACCATAAATAATCATTTTGTTAAGGCCTTGGGCCACGACCGTAGATTGTCTTATGAGACCTACCGATGCTCTGAAGGGATATAGCGGGCCCCACCCTACACTTAATATGACTAATTAATTCCGCATTTGAATGGAGATAAACATAATCAACATACACATTCATATTTTAACTAATATATGAAATGTAAATAGCTTTCCCGAGACAATAAGAAAAAACACTAACCCTTCAAAGTAAACTGATGAATGGTTTTCATACAGAGCATGAATAGAAATAATAATAGTAAACCATTAAATTAAATATGATAAATGATAAAATGGAATAATAATCTAAATAATACATAATAATCAATAATAGTGTTGAAATAGAAGAAGTTACTTGTATAAAATCTTTAAGTAATTCTTGAAATAAATTATCTTTTACTTTGAAAAGAAGTGTTATTTTGGAAATAGTTTTTATAAAACTAGAAGTGATGTAAGATATTATTGTCATAAAAAAATATTTGATTTTATAGATATAATGGTTACCAAAAATAGATTAGATATTTCCCTTGAAAATAGTTACAAAATTGAGATATTCCCCTAAACCAGGCTTGTATTTTGGAAACAATTTGATAAATCCTTTTAAAACATGTTACTAAACATAAAATAAATAAGGATTCTGGTTTGGGTACATATATAAAAAACTCAAGAAGAATTTATGATGAGTATATAATAATACGTAATAATTTCATTGAGGTAATTTAGACAATGAAAATAACCTGAATGGAAATGAATGTTCGGGTGGAAAAACTCGTACCATAAGTTTGAATGTGTTCCCCTCTTGATCATAAGTTACAAGAATCTGAAATTATACATATCAATAAATTATTTCTGAAACTAATAGAAAATTATTTAGTTTATCATAATTATTTCTTGTTTATTTATGTTATTATCTACAAGTTATTATATTGAATTTTGTCGTTCCATATTGTTTGTTTTCTTGATTTTTGTTATCAGTTCCCTTGTTTTCAAGTAATGATGTTCTTGTAGAATGGTTGTAAATCTCCAGAAATGAAATTAAATATTATTTATGAACATCCAGAATTGTTAATGTTAATTTCCATCATTTTTTACATTGAATTAGGATGAATCATTAGATGACAACCACTTCGATTATTTGGCTGTATTGAGATTTTTATGAACTTGTTTTGACATATAATTTAATAATATGTACATATACAGGTTCCTGAATATTAATTAGGTTATGATACATGTATTATAGTTCTTTCCACCCATTAAAATGGTTTCATGACCCTTAATGAAGTATAAATTGAATAATGAAACTTCATCGTCCACGAAGGTAATAAATTGGAACCTCTTGGACGTCGATTTCGTTTATAAAAATAAAAGGGTGGGAGTAAGAATATTGATGATGGTTATTCCATTAATATGATATTATACTAGTATATAGATTATACTGGAGTTTATCATCATCATTTGGACATAGTATGTGAGGAGAGAAAAAGAAAAGAGCTGATCTTGAAAATAAGAGAAAAGGTGAGAGATCTCTTATGAAAATTTGGAAGCCAAACATCATTGCTTAAAATTTTATAAAATGAAATGATGAGAGAAAAAGTCTGCCTCGTAATATTGAAATAAAAAAGGATAGTATGAAAAATACATAAAATCAAACCCCAAAAAATTAGAACAGAAATTCAAATAGATAACACAAAAGAAGTGTCGACTAAAAGATGAGGGTGAAGGATTCACTTACCTTGTAGAGTAAGTAGTAGAAAGTGTAGGTTGGGGACTTGGGGGAATAAAGACACATTGGGAGGAATCCTAGAGATGTAAAACTACCATATCATAGATGTTGAGGGATTCAGAATGAAAGAAAAAGAATGGATGAGTGGGTATTTAAAGAAAAACAGAGGGATTTTTTTAATAATTTCAAAAGTGAAACCTCATTAGTGGTTTTTTTCCAAACCATGGGCTTACACATGGTATATGCCCATGGTTTTAGCTAATTGGGATGAAACTATTCATATGTTACTATAAAAAGTCTACTATACTTTTATTTTAATTATTATGTCATTATGATGTCATTAAATTACCAAAAAATCAAAATTATATTTTTTTATACTATTCATGAAAATTCAAGTATTTTCGAAAAATCCAAACAATTCACCCCTACCATTTTTCAACGTGTAGAATTGAAAATGAATCCATTTTTCAAAAATAATTTTCTAAATATTATTAATTTAATTTTTAAATAAAATTATAGTTATTTTGAAAACAATAACAACTTTAAGGTATAATTAGTTTTATATCACATTAAAAAATCAATTAAGATCTCGTTATCTTATTATCGTAAGAAAAAAAAATATCATTATTTACCATTCATAAGGTATATATTAAAATTCATATTAATATTCATAAGGGTATGTTAGTATTCACCAAAAATATTGTTTTTTCTAACAGACTCCAAATGACTTGCTGTTCATAACTCTAGATGACCGTTATATGAAATTACAAACAAAGTAGAGGCAAAGTTGTGTTTAATGGATATATTATAAAATTCATTCAATATTTATTTTACAAATCATTGGGTGTTACATTCTCCCCTACTTACAAAAATTTCATCCTCGAAATTCCATTTTACAATCTAGGCCAAAAACAGGTGGGGGTACTTTTCCTTCATTTCTTCCTCCAGTTCCCATGTTCCCCCTTCATACTTATGGTTTCTCCATAGTACCTTGAATAGATGAGTAGTGTCGTTGCATTGAACATTGTCTCTATGATCCAAGATTCTCATTGGATACTCCTCATAGGAAAGATCATCCTCCAACTATACCACCACTGAAGAGAGTACGTGTGAAGGGTCTAGTATGTATTTTCTTAAGAGGGATACATAAAAGACATCATGTACATTCGACATTGTAGGTGGAAGTTCCAGTTGATAGGCCATAGATCTGACTTGATCAAGGATCTAAAATGGGCCAACATACTTGGGACTTAGCTTTCTTTTCTTCCCAAACCTCATGACCTTATTCCATGGAGATATGTGTAGAAATACTAGGTCTCTAACTTTTAATTCAAGGTCTCATCGATGGCTATATGCATAACTATTTTTCCCACTTTTGGCGGCCATAATAAGCTGCTGAATGGTTTTCACCTTCTCCACCATTTCTTTAAACCTTTCAGGTCCTAGTAGATTTTTCTCACTGACTTCATCCCAACACACTGATTTTCTGGACCTTTTCTTATAAAGGGCTTCATATGGTGCCATTTGGATGCTTGAGTGGAAACTGTTTTGTAGGAGAATTCAACCAGTTGAAGATGTTGGCCCTATCCCCCTTTGAAATCCATAGAACATGATCTCAACATGTCTTCCAGTGTCTGAATAGTTTGCTCAGATTGGCCATCGTTTTGAGGATGATAGGCTGTAATGATGTTAAGTTCATTACTTAGAGCATGTTAGAGACCTTTCTAGAACATTAAGGTGAATCTAGGATCACAGTCAGATACAATATAGAGTGGTACTCCATGTAGCCTTACCACTTATTTAATGTAAATCTGTACAATTTGATCCAATGAGAAGTTATCTTGAATCCTGATGAAGTGATCTATCTTTGTAAGATGATCCAAAATGACCCATATAGTATTTTTCCTCTGTATTTCTTGTGAAGTCCAGTGACAATTTCCTTGGTAATGTTCTCCCACTTCCATATTGGTATGGGTAGTTGTTGAATCATCCCCTTATACTTTTTCCTCTCAGCCTTCACTTGTTGACATACTAGGCACTTCTATGTATATTCAGCAATCTCCCTTTTCATATTTTCCCATGAAATGTTTTCTCGTAGATCTTGATACATCTTTGTGCTACCAGGGTGTATAGAGAAATTAGAGCTATGTGCATCACCCTATAGTTCCCACTTTAGCTTAGGAATATAGGGAGAACAAAGCCTCTTGGAATGATTCCTAGTAAGAAAAATGACCAGATCGTCGTGGATGATGGATTTGTAATGGAATAAAATGAATGGATGATTGGGTGTTTATAGAAAAATAGAGGGAGTTTTTTTAATAATTTCAAAGGGATACCTCATTAGTGGCTTTTGCCAAACCAAGGGAGTTCCCATGGTATTTTCCCATGTTTTT
The DNA here is from genome assembly GCA_963277665.1 of Viscum album. Lineage (NCBI taxonomy): Eukaryota > Viridiplantae > Streptophyta > Magnoliopsida > Santalales > Viscaceae > Viscum > Viscum album. The sequence goes on from CAUJRU010001143.1 coordinate 161,562, forward strand.
AGCCACTTGGGACTCCTCATGTCATATGTTATGGTAGAATAGTTGGCAATCATTTTATTTTAATTATTATGTCATTATGATGTCATTAAACTACCGAAAACTCAAAACTGCATCTTTTACTATTCCCGAAAAATTCACGTATTTTAGAAAAATCCAAAAAATTCACTCTTACCATTTTTGATGTGTAGAATTGATAAATGGAATCCATTTTTCAAAAATAATTTTCTAAATATTATTAATTTAATTTTTAAATAAAATCATAGTTAATTCAAAAAATAACAATTTTAAGGTATAATTAGTTTTATATCACATTCAAAAATTAATTAAGATCTCATTCTCTTATTATTTTTAGAAAATAAAATAATATCAATATTTACTATTCATAAGGGTCATATTGTTATTATTATTACTATTCATAAAGGTATGTTACTATCGTCCAATGCATACTAAAATTGGTGCTTTGGTCTATAAATATAGAGACCTTGAGAAAGATGATGGTTAGTGTTGTTTGATATTGTTGTTATAATTCTTTCTTTACTGAAATAGGGTATATGTGAAACTCATATTTCACAAATAGAACTTCCTGCTAGGGAAAATCAGTTAACAAAGAAGAACTTATAATGAGACATAGTTGTATTCAAGAAGGATAGGAGATCCCGAGCTTCAATTTTCATGAAGAAAAAAAATACTATGTATAAAAACATACAAGGAGATACAATGGTGTTCATAGAGCTTTATAGCTTCATGAAGTACATACTGCTTACACTCTTACACAAATAACAATGTTCTTTGTGAAAATCATCAACACTTTCATGATGAGTGTCACCCACATATACTATTGCATAATGAATTTGATAGGGAACCCACATATGGAATTTAACAAACAACAATGCTTATACTAATATGTGAATAATGTGGAGACTGTGTTTTTAGTACAATTGTGAAGAGTGTGAGTATTTGAATAAACAGAAGTGTATTTCATTCAGGATATGATTTACAGGCATGAATCATGAGGATAAAATCTTTTCAAATAATAAGTAATAACAAATTGTAAAAATCGATTCGTGTATAAGTGAAAAAATGACAATAACCCAGTACTAGAGTGGTAAATTATCTTTCTTGACATCCAAAAGAACCTATATCAACTTTGGGTAGCCCCCCTTCTAGGATTTGTGATGTTTCAGTGATTTAGGGATGGCATAGGCTCGTGGTGGCACTTGCATGATGTAGTAAAGGGTGCAGTAACGAGACGTGATGTTATCATTTAGCAGAGCCTTTAGGCCATAAAAGGTTTTCAGTTCACTTGGAATCCAAGATATAGGAATGAGATCCACCAACATGGGAGTTGTCCTCATATGAGAAATCAGAGTAGTAAAAACCAAAAACAGATCTAATCAGATTGGAAGAATGAGAGCATAAGAAAACTGCCTTCGATACCGGGCCATGTACAACTCTACATGGGGCAATGCAATCCTATCATCCATGAAAGGTGGGGAGATATGTTCCATCATCGAAGTATATGTTGAGGAGGATAAGTTCCATTATGACAGGTCATTGGGCCTTATGGCCTTTTTGTGCCTACAAACCATGTAAGGGTTCTCTCACAACCCAATTAAAAATGATATTATCCAAAAAATAAAAATTTTATAGGACATCAATCCATTCAAAGTATATGTTAAGAGAAATGTAAATAATAATTGAAAATATTCTATAATGTAGGTGGGTCGTGATGTTTATGTGAATTAAATGATAAAAATACTTTGAGTCGTATTTTCATTACGTTTGAGTATGTTGATATTAGTTGATTAATGAGGATGAAGAAATTTTTTAGTAATTTGAATATCCTTAGTACTTCATTCTGATAAAATAGTGAGTTGTAGTGGATGTGATATCTTATAGTCATATAGAATTGTATTGTTCTGAAATTCATATGTGTTAATAATCATTCTTGGTTTAAGTCAAAGAATTTTATTGAATGTGAGAAATATTAGTAGTTCATTAGAATAATATTTGACTACGTGGACTTAAAGGAAAAAAGGGAGACATGTATACTTCATCAGTATGCAAAATCATTTGAATACCTATTCACAAGAGGTTGTTTAAAATCTTTTGAAGAGTAAGCAGTGCCATTATAAACAACACCATTTAAGAACCAATGGTACATGTATAATCAAATCCACTCACTGAGTAATTTTTGTAATGACCATGGCCCCAGTATCCTTGAGATTGTGTATTATTTATTAAATTATAAATGATACAAAGAATCAAATCCTAAAGGATCGATCAATTTAGTAGTTTTGGAGAACCATATACATACATGATACCCATTTTACATTGATATTGCAAAATAAATCATAATAAATAAAAAAATTAAATGAACTACATCCTTGAAAACTAATTCAAATATTTATTCTTCATATCCTAGGGAAAGGAAATAAAATAAGGGTGAACACAAATGCAATGTTATAGTTAAGAACAATTTAATATATCATGAACCCATAAAAATAATTCTCATGGAAAGATAAATAAGTTAACATGCATTCCATTCAGATAACATTACTACCATGGTAAGTCAGTTAGAAATCAATATGACAAGGTAAATAAATTAAATCACATTCCTTTTAATCAATAAACTGGTAATGAAATGAATCCATAGATAAAGTCCTAATGAAAATTCAATGTGTAATAATAACAATAATTTAATTCTCAATGAAATAAAATATTAATTATTGGGTGTCATGTTTTCTAAGCACAAGATACATTTATCATCAATATATATCAAAAAGAAAATTTAATTCTTAGGGTTATAAAATAATACAGTTTAGCCAACTATATTTATACTACCATGATCTATCCTCAATATTGTTTAATGCTACTTATTATAAACACATAGGGGTTTTCCAACTTATTTTGACTCATGAGACCTAGCGATGAATCGAGGGGCTATCTACAATTCTTTCATCCATATCTTCAGGTCCAAATCATTCCACATAAATTATATAATAGGTTTAATTCACGAATAATTTGTATTATCATCAAATATCATTATTAAGTAAAGGATGAAGATTTATCAATATTTCATCAATCAATCAAATAAATATAAAAGTATAACACAATATATAGAAATGATATGTGGGTTAAAAAATAAAAATTTCCATGATAAATATTATTTATATTTATGGTATATTTAATTTCCAAAGGAATGTGAATAATTCATTAGAATTTTAATGACTATAAAAATGAATCAAGGAACTTAATGTCAAAAGCATTCACTCGTAAAAATGATCATAAACCATTAAGAGGAAGAATAAGAATGGTATCAATAAAATGTATGACCATTGGAGTAAAACTAATGGGTTTGGGTCATTGATTAATTGAAATACAATAAACATTTCATTAAAAACATTTGTGAAGAAAAATCCTTTTAATTTTAATTTTTTTTCAAAATAATTTTTTTTCAAAATTACTTAAAAAAATATTTGTTTACAAAGATATTAATAAAATAGAAAATGAAGTTTCAAAGAAATGATGTTCATGTCGGTGGAAAACTATGTATATGATGTACAAGTTAAAAAGAACATTTATGTTTCATTGTAAAAAGTATAGGAATGTTCCTTATTTAGAAAAATACTAGAATATTCCTTTCACTTTTTTTGTAAAATCCAAATAAGCATTGTTTTGAAAGAAATATAAGATTCCTCTAAATTTTTTTTATAAAGAGTATAAATGAGTGACAATAAATTTAGTTAATTAATTTAGAAAATATAAAATATATTATTGAAAATATATTTATAAAACTTTTTTTGGATGAAAAATGTTTTCCGATCGAAGAAATAAATATCGAAAAATATTCTTAAAAATAACATATTATTTAATTTACATAAAAAAGAGTGAAAAAACGGAACTATTAGATGAAAATATCAAAAATAAGTAGAGTAGAATAAAATTTAATGGGATTATTTGTAAATGGTTAAATAATATCCTTCAATATAAATTCAAGAGTACATAATCTGAATTAGAATGAGACCATAAAATAAACTATTACAATGATAGTAATGTTTATGTGAGAATTAATAAAAGAATAAATTATGTGCTTAAACTATAAGTACACATAAAAAACTATAAATATATCATAAGATAATCATTAGTCATTATATACACAATCTTTGACTGACATAATCTATAAAGTATAATTTTAACCCAATGAATAGAAATTGGGTTTAGAAAACCATTACTGCTTGCTAAATTTCATGTCAAATACCCTTAGATGAAATAATTAAAATTGAAACATTAAATACCATGTATTATTAAGGAATAATTCTATTAAATTTAAATGGGTAGTATATAAATTACATAAAATTGAATTGGTGAATAATAATAAATAAGACTCAATGGAATAAATATTGAGACAAAATCCCTTACCTCACATTTTCTTTTTGTTGAACGTGTTTTAAAATCTTATATAGTTGTAATAAAAATGTTATTAAAATATAACAGAACCATATTAATATCTAAAAATTAATATATGATCATTTTATTATATATTATCGCTCATTCATTAATAATATTTCTTATGTTTCATTGTTTCAGGTGTCAACTGCCTTGTTTTCTTATGCATGTTTTGTCATTTAAGATGAAATTATTGAATATATTACATATTTTCAAAATCTCATGAAATAAATTATTAAATAATTATCATATTTACACATCAATTATACTTTTAAGACCATTCATGAAATATGGTTTTGAGAAATTAAGTATGTTACGATTAGAGAGATGATAGGTTGTATGTACGCATAAGTAACATTTATGTTTTTCAATGATCATTTTAGAAACAAGGTAAGTATGTTTTTAACTAAAAAAATATAATAATATCATATATACCATATTATATACATGGATATATCATACATGTGGTGTTTAGATGTAATGAGATTCACATCGTTCTGTGAAGGCGGTTGTCCACACTTTCACGAACGATGTTATCATCTTTAACTAAGTGAAATGGTAAGATATAAAATGATATATTATATTTATATAATGATAAATATATCATGAATATAAAAATTATATAATTTATATCACATATAATTATTAAATTTATCTTTACCACTATCCATATGAAGCATTAGTGAATGACAAATCGCAATGCTTCGCGAGGTGGTAGTCCACCCTACACACGAACATCTCCTAAGAAATTGATGGTAAGAAGAAATATATGATATAATGACTTAATAGGGTATAAATATTTTATAAGTATCAAATATATATACTTTATATTTATCATAAAACCCATCTGTGAAAGGTGGTAAGGGAAGAATGAATGACATCGGTTCGCGAGGCGGTAATCCACCGTACATATGAATGATGATTTATTAACACATATCACAGAAGTGGAGATGGTTATAGTTAATGAAAATGTTATGAAAACATTATAGTATATTTACGATACAGATTTTATTATAATATCATGTTTTAAATAAAATTTTAGGAGTTGGAGAAAGAAATAAACTAAAGACTCTTGTTGAAAAACATTAAATATTCTTCACGTATCCTCTTTTGGTTTGAACTAAATATTTACTAGGAAGTATTTATACAAAAAATAAGGGTTATAAGATAATTGGAGGGAAATTTGGAAATGGTTTGGTCAGGACATGTCTGAACCAAAGTGGTTTTAATGTGTGAAGAATAGAGGAGAGGGGAGGCTATTTATAATTTAGGGAGATGACAAACATGGTTTTTTTAAAACAATTTAGCACTGTCATGTTTTTCATATGCCACAAGGATAAATAATGGTCCATTATATGAATTTTAGGTGTAATAGTTTAATATGGACTCAAAATAGTTTTTGTGAATGTTTGTAGGTCATTTTTACCCTTATCTTATTAGTTTAACCCACGATAAGCCCATTTTTATCTTAACCACAACAATTAATATTTACTAAATTTACTATTTATTTTGGTCAAAATTTATGATTAAATTATTAGAAGTTGTAAATTATTATTATTTAAATGATGGAGTAAATATTTCCAAATTCAATTCACATAATTGAAATTTTTAATTTAAAATTAATCTCACATACTCGACAAGAAAGTGGGTTTTTAGGGAAAATTTATAAATGTTTACAAAGTTATTATATCAAAATTGAATGTAAAAATTATTAAACTACCATAAATTTGATTAATTTATTTAAAATTAAACTAATTTTAAGGCTTTCATACCATTGTTTTGGTCCACGGGTCCATAAAGGCCTTCTGGCCACCGGTGGCCTTCGGGCTAGTAAGGATTTTGGGTTACCTCAAGGCCTTCGGTCCAAATCAAATACTTCGGGGCACATGAAATGGTGCTTACAATGGACTAGGATGACTCTATGAGTAGCATGATCTAGAAGAGGATTTGGAGCAGGAACATTCACTAGTGTAGATCTAACATATTTGGAATAATGACAGTGTATAACTATTCCCCTTGGGAGTAGCCTACACATGCATGGGAAGTATAGCTGAACAACCATGTAGGGGAGGAAAGCTGACATCACTATATAGATTCTGGTGAGGAGAAGTTACAAGCAGTTATAATCTGGTTGAATTCCTCTATCACAATCAGGTTTTGTAATGTCCCGAAGCCTAGGAGCCATGTAAGGGTTCCCCTTTAACCCTTAAAATGGGGATTATCAAAAATGAATAAAAATAGAAGGCATTTAGGCCATTTAGAGTCAAAGTAGTATTTTTAACAATTCATTAAAATGATAATTTTCTTAAAAATCCATAAAAATCACCCTAAGATAATTTTTATATAATGATTTCAAAAATGAAGTTTAGTTTTTCAAATAAATTTCTTGAAAGAGTGATTAATTAATTTTAAATTATGTGGGCATAGAGAGACTAAACCTCCATATAAAAAAATTACGTCTTTTCAGAAAAAAAATTATTTGTATTTTAAATTATTATTGTTATATTTATAATCAATCGATTACCATAATATTAATAATTTTGTTAGTATTATTCATACCCTAAAATTTAGCATCTATATTATAAAAATTATATTAAATAGTAATATTTTAATAATATTCCACGTTTCTTTTAATCTCATTATTGTGTGTAACATAATCTAAAAGTAGTGATACTTGTAACATATTCTTGAGTCATGGTTTCATGTAACGTGAGGTATTGAATAGATTAAATTTATTTAAAAATAAGTATCATTATGTCTCAGGTTTCTATATTTTCATTTAATCTTATTATTTTGTGTCACATATGCTATCAAATAAATTGTTCTTATTTAAAATATTTGGTTGGTACATTCTAACCACCATAAATAAATTGTATCATCTTAATTTAATCATTATCTTGGAAATCAAGGTTTTGAAATTTGTAAATAAATTTTTTGAAAAACCCACATCGTAAAATGGTTAATAAAATGTTCTCTTATTAAGAGAGAAAATGAAGTAAAATTTTCATATAGAATAACACACAAAAAAGTCTCTATATAATATAAAATTAGTGGAAATTTACGAAATGGTCTTAGGAGAAAAGCATAAATAATTACAGATAGTGATATAGCTAATTGATCTCAATCAAGTTAATGATCAATGGAATGTTATAGGCATCAAATTCAAAAATCTATGAAGATATAAAAGTCCATCAGTTAAATATAAATCAACGTATTAGGATATTATTTTATTTTAATATCATTTTCCTTAAGTATAAGAATTATTTTAATTTCTATGAATGTAAATAAATATACATACTTGATATATATTTATTTGATAAGAACAATTTCATCCTTTTGTTATGCTTTGATAAATTTAAAATCAATCACTTACCCTAAGAAATGAATTTCCAAAAATTATTTCTTATGCTTGGAGTACTAAAATTTACTTTTAACAAATTTTAAGATCCCTAAAAGAGTGTAAATTATTTTCTTTATGTCTCTGACTATTTTACAAAAAAAATATGGTTATCCAAATTTATCTAATGTGAATATATCTTTATATAATGAGCTAAGTCATTAATATCTAAATGCTGATCCAAAGTTCAATATAATTAATTTCATAAATGCTTAACCTTATAACAATTAAAAAATTCTGAATTTATAAGTATGGTCACTAAATTTAAAAAAATAAACTTACATTATTCCACCAAATATAATTAAGCATCAATTAATGGTTACATACCAAATATGTGAATACCTTCATCGTATATTCCTTTGAAGCTTGATATGAACCAGAATTACCATAACACCTCAATGAAAACATGAATTATTACTTATTATACAAATAAAACCACATATTATTTAACATATTCCATAGATCCAATAATTTTGTAAACTACATCAATGATTGTATAAACCACTTTTTTCGATTTGATTTATCAGTTCTAATGTCATCGATACTATCCAATCTAAATTATCTATATCAATAATATCTTTATTCATACTAAAATCTCTTTTATCAGCCTCAAGAACATATTAAATGTTATCTTCTTTAATTATGTGTTTTCCATAAAATATTACATTTCCATTGAATCACTTTTATTGGTACCATCAAACATAAGCTTTCAAATAATTAGAGAAAAAATATTGTAAATCAATTATTATACATTCAATAAATCTCATAATCCTGATATCATCAACAAAATACTCAAATGACATAATTATTGAATCCAAACACTAGAACATTAATCAATCCTTTCATCTATGGTAATAGAATATGCTTGGCTATGACCCATTAACATATTTTGAGGTACATTCATTTTATGATTAAGACATTTATTTGTGTAGTTCCACATCTGCTTACATTTTAAGCATTGTATATTAGAATTTTTTGTATTACCCTTGAAATCACAAGCATGGTGGACTTTCTCTCTACACTTGTAGAAATCTCTAGTTCCTTTTAAGCAATTATCAGGGCGTTTCTTTCAACAACTATCACATGTTGTAAAATACTTCTGTATCTATTTTCCTTTACCTGTATTTTATTCTATCCATCATTTTATTCTTATTATTCCCTTAAAATATGTAATACTTAGAGAATTATTTCCATGTTTTATTAGCACATGGTACTATGTCCTCGTATAATGATAATGTTCGGTAGAATATTTCCCTTCAAAAGAATGTATTAAAACCATCAGATAAATGATCATTCTTACCCTTTGGATTATGTGCATTGATGTTGTTCCCAATCCTTCTTCAAAGAGAAATTTATATATTATGGAATACACTAGATTAGATCATCTCATTATGAAACATAATGTTTAATCATAAATATTTTGAAATACTTAATATAAATTAACAAATTTATTCATATCTAATCTCATAATAATAAAAATGGTTTTTAGTGATATCCCCTTTTCAAATCCTTCAAAATTGTTTTTAAGGAGAATGTGAATTATCCCAAGCATATGCTCAAGGAGTGTCAAACTAGATTCACAAAAAGGCCCGTTGTCATGCATTTGGTGATAATCGAGTCTAGCCAAATGCACCCTTTTTAGAGTTTTTACTCTTAGGTACCTTTTTTGTTGAACCACTTCCACTTGTAATATCTAGATAGAGATATATTTATAGAAACAAAACATAATATCTTCTTTACAACAACTTTAGGTTTTTCTTCAATACTTATCCTCAATGTTAATCATAAGGTAATGTTCCCTAATCTATTTTTTCTTTATTATAGTTCCCAATGATTATACTAAACATCATCTGATATGAAATGTAACATACCTGACCCCAATACCATAGAGCCAGGGTTTACATTATTACATTGGTATAGATACAATGGGTCAAATCTTGAATGATCAATCAATTTTGTTGTCTTGGTAATCCAAATATCTACTCGAGAATTACATTACATTTGAAAACTCTGATTAAAACAAATTTTTTTTTTCAATAATAAAATTATTACCTCTAACATATCCTTGAATATAATTCATACACACTTCAGGAATTCTTGGAGAAAGGAAAAAATATGGCTGAGGTAAAATTATATATAAGGGTTAATTAATACAGATGCTACCATGAATAAATAAGCATAATCATCATGAAATGATAAATAACCAAGGTCACATTAAATTAAAATAACATTACTATCAGGTTAAGATAAGAAATAATCAATAAGTAAAGGTAAAAAATAGAAAACACATATAATTTAATCAACAAAATGAGAATGAAATGAATCTATATATAATATCATTGTAAAACTCTCATGGATAACAACAATAAAAACTAAATTCCTAATAAAGGAAATGCTTAATTATTTGAAAACCATATTCCCAGGCACATGATACCTTTACCATCAAGAGATACCCTAAATTTCGTTTAAAAAACATGGGTACATACCAAAATGGTTTGGAAACTATATATCCACTATCAAGATCTATTATCAAGATAGATTATAATTATTGGTTATAAATTCATGGGGTTTGGCCATCAGATTTTTCCTCATGAGACCTATCAATAATTTGATAGGATATCAATAATGGGACTCATATTGATGTCCAAATAATTTCATATATATTAGATAATATATTTTGTTTTTTAATAATGTTCCTTATCATAAAATATGTGTTTTGAGTAAAGGATACATATTTATCAATATTTTCCCATTCAATAAAATAACTATCAAAGTAAAAAACAATATATTGAAATGATTTATGGTGTAAGAAATAAACATAACTATAACACCCTAGGTAAATAAAGAATATGACATTTTTATATTTATCCTTATTTTGTGAATAAAATGTTATTATTAATTTAAAGGGAATGCTATGCTCGATGGCTTACCGAATACGCAACAACGAGTTCCTTTGAAATCTTACATTACACTCTAATAATAAAATAATTTTATTTTAAATGGTAATTAAAACCTAGTCATTGTAATGGCGGGAATGAACAGAACTAACTACAAAATGATTATATATGTTTGTAAAATATTTTTACTTTTTACAATAAATTTTTGAGGATTAAAAATGCGAATGAATCCAATTTTAAGCGTAAACATTCTAATATTCATTAAAAGGTAGATTAACCGCCTTTTGATGGAGAACCTCTTTTAAATCCAATTTCTGACAATTTTATGTGTTATATCTGACAAAATAAAATTTTCTTTAAAATCGGGACATCAAAATTTACTTTGTGTAAATTTTTGGTATTTTTACGATAAAGTTCATTTATAATGAACAAGATAAAAATGTTGTATTTTTATTCAAAATCACTTTTTAATCTAATTTATTTATAAGATTAGATCAAATTTTGAATCTATTTTAAAGTGAAATTAGAATATATTTTTACCATTTAATCCAATGGTGGTCATTGGAACTTATTTCACTTTGAAATTGTACTTAAACTAGTGTCAATCTTTTAAGAGATATTGTTTCTTAAAAACGAACTATTTGTTTTGACAGCGGGAATTAATTATTAAATTAATTAATGAAACTTATATGTTTTGAATTTTATAAAATATAAATCATTTTTGAATTCGGAATATCAAATATAGCTTAGGGTGAATTTTTGGTATTTTTATGAAAAATATCAGTTTTTGATGAATAGTGAAACCACTAAGTGGTAGTAAAAGAAACTGATTTTTCATTTAAATGAAACTTTACCACTTCTATGATTTTATTTTCAAAAATCTGACATACATGGTTGTCACTAGGAATTAAAATGTGGTTCAATGTGATTAAAATAATTTTTTTGTGAATAGTAACTTTTATGTTTTATTAATCGCGATTAAAGGTAATTAATGTAATTAAAGGTAAAGATAATGTTATAATAATATAAAATGACCTTGAAACATGTCCTAACCTTATAGGATGAGTCATTTCCAACAAAGAAAATCTAATGGTCAACTTGGGTACACCATGAAGCTACTTTCTTTGGAAAATGACATTAATAACTTTTTATTTAAAGTTAAAATTAAAATGTCAGAAACATGTACTGTTTTACTAAAAAAAATTTAGATTGGGTTTTACAAGTCATATTTTTAACTATAAATGTTCATTAGAAAGATAAAAAGATTTCCTACATCATGATATTTATTTTATAATTTTTAGACACAACAAAATTTAAATTATTTACGACACCATGATGATGCAACGATTACCTCATAAATGAACGATTTAAAGAAAATGAGAAGATAGGGTGAAATCTAAGTCTTACACTTGTCAAAAACATATTGTATGAGCTTATTTAGTAACCCTATCTCCTTAGCCTCAAAATATATCCTTTTGGGACCTTTAAAATCTGAAAATAATTTTATAATAAAGTAAGAGTTTATAACTTTCCAAGAGTGCCCCTCCTCTTCTCTTATAAAAGGCCCCCATCTCTACCACCATACCCACACCAATAAAGCCTTTGGTTCGGCCATACCCTGCCCATTTTATATCTCCACATACCTATCTTTATCATTGACTCCTCACATTTGGCAAATGCTCTTCAAGAAACCGTTTTGGTTCAAACCAAGAGGATTTACCCGATTTAAAGGTAATGTCTTCACTTGTGTTTTTTGTTTTATTTTGATTCTCCAAACCCCTAAACACATCTTATTCATTTATTTTGTAACAACACCAGTATATTAAATATACTAGGATGTTTTTATGTGAATTATTCTAGCTACACTTACCCTCACATTCATCTAATGGATAAAGAACATATTGTTTCTGTGGATGGCGAATTACTGCCTCACAAAATGATGATTGTTCAATATTCTCTTAACACCTTTAATGGTGGCCATTTTGATATCACTGTATTTTATATATGATATATATGGTATTTATGTTTTCCTTATTCATATGTATTTTATATTTAAAACATACCTTTATGCTTTTCATGTTGTTCAATTGTGATAATTTCATACGAGGAAGTGTGGACTACCGCCCCCTCAAGTGATGTGACTCGTTCATGCAATACATGGAATGTATAAAGAATGAAATTAATGAACTTATGTGACCTATAAAACATATATATTATAATGGAATTATATAATATATATATATCTATCTCAATTATTTTTAATTCCATTAATATGACAAAGAAATTAAATTAGTGTTCATGCGTACGTACGGCTTACCGTCTCTATGAACAGTACATTTCATTTCTTATCTCCAAATTTTATGTACTATTATATGTACATATATATAATGGATATATATTTCATATATTACATATAAATGATAGATATCATTCTGTAACTATAATATATATATCTCTCTTAGCTTTAATTCCATTAATATGACAAAAAAATGAAAGTAGTGTTCATGCGAACGTACGACCTACCATCTCCATGAACGGTGCTTTTCATTTTTTATCACCAAATGTTATGGAATAGTATAAAATTAATATTTACAGGATATATATGATATTTTAATCATTAATACTATTCAGTAAATGATTTACTTATAACTACATGGACAATCATTTTCAAACAAGTTCATTTTTGACTCATGTACCAAACATTGTCAAAAACATGTGATATGAACTCACATTATTAACCAATCATTATAACATTGTAATATGTTGTATTAACTGAATAATAATCTTTAAAGGAGGTACTTAATCAATTATAAATTTACCAATTTTTATTATTCAGGAATATAAATAAACGAATAAGACAAGTCAGACATGAGGTATGGGATCCTACCCCTCCCTTTCTTTTTAAGTACACTCTTTTATGTAATTACATTTAAGATCATATTTCATTTTATTGGGATGTTATTTTATATTACTCTTACTGTAAGTTTTATGTTCATATGATTAGTGACCCTATTTTTTCTCATCAATCCATTTTGGAAGTTTTGAGTGGCGCCGTTAGGCTGCCGAATTTTCGCAAGAGATCCAATCTCTCTCTTTTTAAGTACTCTCCTTTATGTAACTTCATTTAAGATCCTCTTTGTTATGTTGGGGGAAATTATTTTATATTCCTGTTTCTGTAAATTTTATGTTAATATGATGAGAGACCATATTTTATATCATCAATCCATTTTTGGAAGTTTTCAGTGGCGTCGTTAGGCTGCCAAGTTTTCGTAAGGGATTTTTCATCTCACTTTTATTCCTGTAAGATTTATGATACATTTGCCACAATTCCCCTTGAATGGTATATGTATTGAAAATTATAATACTCTTTGTGTAATATAATTTCTTTTATGAGTATTTAAATCAATGTTGTATTGTACTTCTTTCAAGGGGTGTATGTTTCGAAAGATACCCATGTGGGTAAGGGAACCTTTCACCCACCTCTTTTTAAAAGACTTCTTTTTGTTGGATATTTTAATTTACATATTGTTATGTTGGGATATGTTCTTATATATCCTTATTGATGTATATTTTATGTCCAAGTGATGAGATACCATTTTCTCTATCATCAACTCTTTTTCGGAATTTTGAAGTTACGCCGTTAGGCTGTCGAATTTTTGCAAGGGAACTTCTTAACCCAATTTTGATTCTTTGGGATAAACTTGTACTCCTTGAATATGTCGTTATATGAATATGTGCGAATAACCTCTGATTTTTGTACACTTAATATCCACTTATATTGGGTGTATTTATATTTATCACACATAAATTATGTTATTGATTTATCCTTAATCTAAGGATACCATATTTGTAAGGGACTTCGTCTCAATCTCCTTTAATTGAGGCATATTTTGATCTAATGCAATAATTTCTTTTATACGATGTATAAAACAAATTTTACTTTTCATTTCATTCAAAGGGAATATTTTTCTATGAAGCGTTTTACTAAATGAAAAAAGGAATGTTTATTTTAACGTACGCTGTGACAACGACCTTTTCCACCGCCGCGAGTATTATTTGATCTTTGGCTTCCTAAACAAGCTGTAATGTTTTTAAAATGAAATAAATACCATATGATCTTTTATGTATTTTGGTATTGAAAATGGTTTTTATAATGGATTTTTTATGTCAACATATTTTAGTGATGTATTGTGATCGAAATGTGGAAATGTTTTCGTTCCATTATATTTGTTTTATGTATTATGATTTTATAATGGTACTTGGACATTTGATGGGTGGTTACGTGATAAACCATATGACGAGTGGTGCCGTGAATACCAGGACAGGTGGTTACGTTATAACCTCCAATGCATTGGGTATAAAATTCGGCCGTATGGCTATTCCATTAAGTGATATGTGTGGAAGTTGTCCGTATGGTTATTCCATTTAAGTATGTTTATGTCCCAAGTTACCTTTATATGTTATGCGATCTTTATATGAGTTTTATGGTAATATTTTGGTTACAAAAGGGTAAGTAATGATCTTTTATTCAGTGAAGAGTATTTACTACTTCATAAAGCTGAAAATTATTACATTGATAAAGTATTCATGTTTTACTTGTTGTTTTGAAAAACTAACAGTTTTCCTTCTTTGTGTAACCCTTACTGAGATTTTTATGCTCATCCAAAGTTTTTTTGAAATGTTTTTCACATGAAATAAAGTTGAATAGGGTCATGGATGGGATTAATGAAATGTTAGGCTTTCTAAAACATGGAACTAGTCATGTTTCTTTTTAAGAGTTTTTATATTATGGAAACATAGTAGAAGTGTCTACATTGTAATCTTTTGAGATGTAATAGTTATGTACTAATTCTCTAAAACTATAAACCTGAAAATATCCTCAATGTGAATTATTCATTTAATTAAATATTAAGTAAGTATTAAGGCATGGGCCTTATAGTTGGTATCAAATGTCGGTTTAGACAACTTTAGGGATTATGAGTTTTTTTTAGACACATGGTTTGTACCTATATATATTATTTCAGTTAAATCCTTATTTTATAACTTTTTTAAGGTCAGGTAAAGTCAGTTACAAATGGAAGGAGGAGGATCTCAAATGAAATTCCTATCTCTTCTTGATTACATGCTTGCAATAATTATTGCAAAGTCATGTTCGGATGATTGTGAAACTTTTTCCAACATAAAACTCACTTGCAAGTAGTTGTTTGAGATATCAAACACCTCCACCATACCTCGTTATCATCATGGATCATGGGTTGTATTTAGAAAAATACTATTTTTACAATATTCTCATAATTTCATGAAAGGTAAATTTTATCAAGGTATTTTCTAATATTTTACCTTATCACAAGAATTTGAAACATATTATGATTTTAAAAATGGTGCTGAGGAAGGAGACCCTTTCACAACCTATTTATATTTTCTTTTAAAATATAGTCTCTCAGCGCATACTTATGGTATTTTAAAAGAACCAATAATAGAAAGTTTCAACTCAAATTATGTCCGAATATTTTATAGAAATCACGTTTTATCAGATGTTTTGGAATTATATGTCATAAATCATTATTTTCCAAAACTGTTTTTCTGTGAACACCCATATGACCCATGTTTTACAAGGTGTATTTGGATGGAGGAAGCAAATGATTCTGAAGGATCTCTAAATCATTGTTGTAATGCATGGGACTTCTACCTACGTGAACAGGATGATGATGAAACCGAGTAGATTCCATGATCAAGGTATTCTGTTATTCATTTTAGGAATCGTTTTATTTTATCTTATTGTGGTGAAATAAGACTTCAAGAATTAAGATGTTGAGATCATAATGAATTTGGATGAAAATGAGAGGTATAAGGAATCTATTGGGGTTAAAACATGTTAGGGTTATTTTTGGAGTTTTATAAAAAGGAAAACACGCAGACCGTGTGACAACCCGTCACATCAGACAAAGCTACGGGAATGGAACCCACAACCAAAGTGCGACTGGTATTTATCGCCTACCACTGGACTACGTTAAGTCCCTGGTTAGTATGACTTATTCTTTTTAATTATATGATTTTATGAATTAGGTGTAAGTGTATTTTGGGTTATCTATGGAAATTATTAAATTATCATGGAGGATATGTGATTAGGTTAATTACTTTTCAATATGAGACTTTAAGAGAAACACATGTTATTTGGAGATAACTGTTAATTTGTACCTTGGAAGACAATGTGGTTAAATCCTTCAAATATTTGGGTGTCAATATTAGTTTGGTTTACTTTTAAGAATTTTATGGACAAATTGTTTATTGAATGGTCTTTGTTGAACTTTGGGTTTTGTTTGACTAATTTTGGAGATTATGAGTAGTTTTTATTTTTGTAAAAAAAAAATATCCTTTTTGGGTATTATCTGATCTCGTACTAAACTTTTTGTTGAGATCTAAAGACATGGGAAATATATAGTTATCTTTGGTGGATTAGGGGATTCTCATGAAGTTGATTATAGTACTCTTAATGTGAACATGCCTTCCTAAATACTCATATTTTAGAGAAAATATGAGTTTGATTAAGGAATCTAGTAAAAGTTGAAAGACTACGTGACAAGTAAGTATGTTTCATTATGATTTAGTTAAGCTAAAAAAAAATAAATTCCTCAATGAAGAGTAACTTAAAACAAAAATGTTGTCTGTTAACTTTTCCTACTGGGGAATCGAATACCGTTTAACCCATCACAAGTTTGTGATTTTTTGGTGGTTAAATTTCTCTTAAACATGTTTTCTATCACTCTCTATCAGAACAAAACCCTTTGATTTTTCATCCATATCCATGTTTTCCTACATGAAATCCTATTGTGTTTTAACTCGAGTGACCGCTATACTTCTCTTTCGTTCTTTTAATGTGATTGTTTTACCGACTCGTGTTCCGATGTGGGACTTTCAATGAAGTTTCCGAGCCCAATTTTAAAATTGCGAGGACACAATTCCCAAAAGGGGGGAAGGATGTAACACCCCAGGTAAATAAAGAATATGACATTTTTATATTTATCCCTATTTTGTGAATAAAATGTAATTATTAATTTAAATGGAATGCTATGCTCGATTTATTACCCAATACGCAACAACGAGTTCCTTTGAAATCATATGTTGCACTCTAATAATATAATAATTTTATTTTAAATGGTAATTAACACCTAGCCGTTGTAATGGCGGGAATGAACACAACTAACTACAAAATGATTATTTATTTTTGTCAAATATTTTTACCTTTTACAATAAATGTTAGAGGATTAAAAATGTGAAAGAATCCAATTTTAAGCGTAAATATTCTAATATTCTTTAAAATGGTCGATTAACCGCCATTTGATGGAGAACATATTTTAAATCCACTTTTGACAATTTTATGTGTTATATTTGACAAAATAAAATTCTTCTTTAAAATCGGGACATCAAAATTTACATTGTGTAAATTTTTGGTATTTTTACGATAAAGTTCATTTTTAATGAATAAGTGAAAAATGTTGTATTTTTATTCAAAATCTCTTTTTAATATAATTTATTTATATGATTAGATCATATATCGAATTGGTTTTAAAGTTCAATTAGAATATATTTTTACCATTTAATCAAAAGGTGGTCATTGGAATTAATTTCACTTTGAAATTGGACTTAAACTACTGTCAATATTTTAATAGATATTGTTTCTTAAAAATGCGCTATTTGTTTTGACAACGAGAAATAATTATTAAATTAATTAATGAAACTTATATGTTTTGAATTTTGTAAAATAGACATCAGTTTTGAATTCAGAATATCAAATATATCTTAGGGTGAATTTTTGGTATTTTTCTAAAAAACTTCAATTTTTGATGAATAGTGAAACCACTAAGTGGTAGTTAAAGAAACAGATTATTCGTTTAAATGAAACTTTATAACTTCTGTGATTTGATTATCAAAAATCCGACATTCATGGTTGTCATTAGGAAGTAAAATTAGGTTCAATGTGATTAAAATAATTTTTTGGTGAATAGTAACTTTTAAGTTTTATTAATCGTGATTAAAGGTAATTAGTGTAATTTAATGTAAAGATAATGTTATAATAATATGAAATGACCTTGACACATATCCTACCCTTATTGGACGAGTCATGGATGATAAAGAAAATCCATTGGTCAACATGGGGACCCCATGGAGCCACTTTGGTTGGAAAATGACATTAATAACTTTTTATTTAAAGTTAAAATTAAAATGTCACAAATATGTATTGTTTTACGAAATTTTTTTTACATGGGGTTATACAAGTCATATTTTTAAATATAAATATTAATTATAAACCTAAAAAGATTTTCTACATCATGATATTTTTTTTATAATTTTTAGACAGAAAAAAAATATTTATGACACCATGATGATGCAGCGATTACCTCATAAATGAACAATTTAAATAAAATGAGAAGATAGGGTGAAATCTAAGTCTTACAATTGTCACAAACCTATTGTATGGGTAGATTTAGAAACCTTATCTCCTTATACTCGAAATATAACCTTTTGGGACCTTTAAAATCTGAAAATCATTTTATAATAAAGTAATTGTTTATAACTTTCCAAGAGTGCCCCTCCTCTTCTCTTATAAAAGGCCCCCACCTCTACCACCTTACCCGCACCTCTCAAGCCATTGGCTCGGACAAACCCTGCCCATTTAATCTCTCAACATCCCTATATTCATCATTGAAGACTCACCTTTGGAATAATTCTCTTCAATAAACCCTTTTGGTTCAAACCAAGATGAGTTACCCGATTTAAAGGTAATGTCTTCACTTGTGTTCTTTTGTTTTATTTTGCTTCTCCAAACCCCTAAAATATTTTTATTACATTATTTTATAACAACCTCAGTATATTCAATATACTAGGATGTTGTTATGTGAATGATTAGAGATACACTTACACACACCTTCTTCTAATTGTTAAAGAATATACTGTTTCTGTGGATGGCGAATTACTGCCTCATGAAACGATGATTATTTAATATTCTCTTAACACCTTTCATGGTGGCCATTATGATGTCACTATATTTTATATATGATATATATAGTATTTATGTCTTCCATATTCTTCTGTATTTTATATTTAAAACATACCTTTATGATTTTCATGTTGTGCAATTGCGATAATTTCATGCGAGGAAGTGTGGATTACCGCCCCCTTAAGTGACGTGACTCGTTCATGCAATACATGGAATGTATAAAGAATGAAATTAATGAACTTATGTAACATATAAAACATATATATTATACTGGAATTAATATATATATATATATATCTCAATTATTTATAATTACATTAATATGACAAAGAAATGAAATTAGCGTTCATGCGTACGTACGACATACCGTCTCCATGAACGGTACATTTCATTTCTTATCTCCAAATGTTATGTATTATTATAAGTACATATATATAATGGATATATATGTCATATATTACATATAGATGATGGATATCATTCTGTAACTATAATATATATATCTCTCTTTTAGCTTTAATTGCATTAATATGACAAAAAAATGAAAGTAGCGTTCATTCGTACGTACGGTCTACCGTCTCCATGAATGGTGCTTTTCATTTTTTATCCCAAAATGTTATGGAATAGTATAAAATGAATATTTACTAGATATATATGATATATTAATCATTAATACTATTCTGAAAATGATTTACTTATAACTACATGGACAATCATTTTCAAAGAAGTTCATTTTTGACTCATGTACCAAACATCGGCAAAAACGTCTAATATGAACTCACATTATTAACCAATTATTATAACATTATAATATGTTATATGAAATGAATAATAATATTTAAAGTATTCCATTAAGAAATTATAAATTGACCAAAGTTTATTATTCAGGAATATAACAAAACGAACAAGACAAGTCAGACTTGAGGTAAGGGATCCTACCCCTCTTTCTTTTTAAGTACACTATTTTATGTCATTAATTTCAAGCTCATATTTATTATGATTGGGATTTTATTTTAAATTAATATTACTGTAATTTTTATTTTCATATTATGAGAGACCCTATTTTATCTCATCAATACATTTTGGATGTTTTGAGTGGCGTCGTTAGGCTACCGAATTTTCGCAAGAGATCCAATCTCTCTGTTTTTAAGTACTCTCCTTTATGTCACTTATTTTAAGCTCCTCTTTGTTATGTTGGGGGATGTTCTTTTATATTCTTACTGCTATAAATTTTATGTTAATATGATGAGAGACTCTATTTGATCTCAACAATCCATTTTTGGAAGTTTTAAGTGGTGTTGTTAGGCTGCTGAGTTTTTGTAAGGGATTTTTCATCACACTTTTATTCCTATGAGATTTATTCTACATTTTCCACAATTACCTTTGAGTGGTATATGTACTGACCATTATTCTACTATTTGTTTAAAATAATTTCCTTTAGGAGTATTTACATCATTGTTGTATTGTCCTTCTTTCATGGGGTGTATGTTTCGAAAGATTCCCATGTCGGTAAGGGAACCTTTCACCCACCTCTTTTTAAAAGACTTATTTTTGTTCGGTAAATTTACATATTGTTATATTGGGATATGTTCTTCTATATCCTTATTGACGTAAATTTTATGTCTGAGTGATGAGATAACATTTTCTCTCTCATCAACTCTTTTTCTAAATTTTGAAGTGACGCCGTTAGGTTGTCGAATTTTTGCAAGGGAACTTCTTAGACCAATTTTGATTCTTTGGGATAAACTTGTACTCCTTGAATATGTAGTTCTATGAATATGTGTGAATGACCTATGATTTCTTTACACTTAATATCCACTTATATTGGGTGTATTTATATTTGTCACACATAAATTATGTAATTGATTTATCCTTAATCTAAGGATACCGTATTTGTAAGGGACTTTGTCTCAATCTCCTTTCATTGAGGCATATTTTGTTCTAATACAATACTTTCTTTTATATGATGTATAAAGCACCTTTTACTTTTCATTTCATTCAAAGGTAATCTTTTTCTATGAAGAGTTTTACTAAATGAAAAAAAGGGATGTTTATTTTAACTTATGCGGTGACAACGACCTTTTCCGCCACCGCGAGTATTATTCGGTCATTGTCTTCCTCAATAAGCTGTAATGTTTTTAAAATAATATAAATACCATATACTCTTTTATGTATTTTGGTATTGAAAATGGTTTTTATTATGGATTTGTTATGTCAAAATATTTATGTGATGTATTTTGATCGAAATGTGGAAAGGTTTTCTTTCCTTTACATTTGTTTTATGTCTTATGATTTTATAATGGTACTTGGACATTTGACGCTTGGTTACGTAATAAACCGTATGACGGGTGGTGCCGTGAATACCAGGACGGGTGGTTAAGTTATAACCTCCAATGCATTGGGTATGGAAGTCGGCCATATGGCTATTCCATTAAGTGATATTTGTGGAATTCGACCGTATGGTTATTCCATTTAAGTATGTTTATGTCCCAAGTTACCTTTATATGTTATGTGATCTTTATATGGGTTTTATGGTAATATTTTGGTTACAAAAGGGTATGTAATGATCTTTTATTCAGTGAAGAGTATTTACTACTTCATAATGATGAAACATATTACTTTGATAATGTATTCATGTTTTACTTGTTGTTTTGAAAAACTAACAGTTTTCCTTCTTTGTGTAACCCTTACTGAGCTTTATATGCTCATCCCAAGTTTTTTTATGAAATGTTTTTCACATGACATAAAGTTGAATAGGGTCAAAGATGGGATCAAGGAAATGTCAGGCTGTCTAAAACATGGAACTGGACATGTTTCTTTTTAATATTTTTTATTTTATGGAAACTTAGTAGAAGTGTCTACTTTGTAATCTTTTGAGATGTAATAGTTATGTCCTAATTATCTAAAACCCTAAACCTGAAAAGATCCTCAATTAGAATTATTCATTTAATTCAATATTAAGTAAGGTTTAAGGCTGGGGCCTTATAATAACCATGATAAATATTAATGATATTTGGGGGAAAGTTAATCTCTATAAGAAAGTGAATAATTCCATGGAAAGTCATTGACTATAAAAATGAATCAAGGAAGTGAATATGAAAACTTCCCTTGGTCAAACTAATCATAAACCATACAATGGATGAATATAAATGATATAAATACAATTTAATCCCATTAGAGCATGGATAAAGCTATTGATGAATATAAATTCCATAAAAATATCTTTAAAAAAATTATTGAGAAATATATCTATTTGATTTTGATAATCATATTGAAAATAATTTTCCTTTAAAATTAATTTTAAAAAAAATTCATTAAAATTATACTCATAAACATGAATGGTAATATTCAATGAAATGCTTCTCATGATGGTGGGTAGTACCGTACATGCAGTATGAGTTGAAAGAACATCACTTTTTCACTATTAAATGGTTAGCATGGTACCTTGTTAAGAAAAGTATAAGAATATTCGTTTCACATTTTTTGTCAAATCCAAATGATTATTTTTTGGGAAAAGAAAAAATAATCATTTTAAATCAATTTTTAATGAGTAAAAATGGGTGAATATTCATTCAATAAATCATTTTGAAAATTTTAAACACATTTTGGAAAACATTTCATGGAAACAAGGTTTTGGAAGAAAACACATTTCTGGCCAAAGAGAGAAATGAATTCAGATTAAAAAAAAACTCATTTAATTTAGGTACCAAAGAGTGAAAAAATGGATCCATTAATTGAAAATATCATTCATAAAAAAATATAATAAAATGAAAATTTTTAATTAGGAAATGATCAAAAAAATTTGTTTAGCTGAAATTAAATTGAAAATAATTTTGATTAGAATGTAATTGTGAATTAAACCATTACGGTGATCATAACATTGATGTGAGAATTTATCAATGACTCAATTTTGTGTTTCAACTATAAATACACATAAATTTTTTAAAATATAAGGTAATAAAAAAATATACACATAATCAGAGAATGATGAAAACAATGAAGTAGATGATTTACCCAATGAACATAAATTCACTAAAGAAATCCCATAACACTTGGAAATTTTCATGTTAAATCAACATATATGAAAAAGTTAAAATTTAAAATTAAAACTAATTATATTACTAATTAATTTTTATTTTTCTTTTCACAAGGAATTATATACACCATATATAATTTAATTGGTGCATAATAAAAAATAATTTCCAATGGAATAAAAATTTAGAGAAATACCTCACTACAGTATTTCTTTTGGTTGACCTGATTTAAACTATTGTATACTTGTTTTCAACATTATATTAATTTATAACTGGACCATATTAATATTTATAATATCATATATGATAATTTTATTAAATCCCATCACCCATTAAATAATAATATTTCTTAATTTTAATTGTTTCAGTTATTAATTGCCTTGTTTTCTTATGCGTGTTTTTTCATAAAAGATCTATTTCTTGCACATATTACAAATATTCATAAAATTATAATAGTATTATTTACATAATTATCATATTAATTTGAAAATTATGATTTTAAGACAAATCATGAAATATGGTTATGGGAAATGATGTATATTATGATCCTGGAGATGGTAGGTCGTACGTGCACATGAGTAGTATTTCAATTTTTCAATGATTATTATAGAAAATAGGTACGTATTATTTTACATAAAAATAATATTAATAATTTAATTAATAAAATATTATATACACTATATTTTATACTTATATGTATCATCCTTCTGGCTTGTAAATGAAAAGGGAGTCACATTTCTTCATGTAGGTGGTAGTCCACACACTCACGTACGATGTTATCATCTTTAAGTGAGTGAAAATTTAAGAAATAAAATGATATATTGTCTATAATGAGTGATAAATATGTCATGAATATCAAAATTATTCCATATATATTGAATATAATCATTAAATTTGTTCTTATCACCTTCCATGTGAATCGTTAGTGAAAGGCGAATCACATTTCTTCATGATGTTGTAGTCCACCATACACATGAGTGAAGTTGGCATATCTTCTACGAAATGGAAGGTTAGAATATATATATATATATATGATATAATGACACCATTATAATAGATATGATATAAATAATATATATATATATATATATATAAACTTTATATGCATAATCATACCCAACCATGAAAGGTGGAAATGGAAGAATGAACCACATTGATTTACGAGGTGTTAGTCCATAGTACAAACAAATGATGATTTCATAGCCCAATTTATGGATGTGGTGGTGGTTGTAGATCATGAAATCATTATGAAAAAATCCCAATATATGGGATATACTAAGGTTATTACATCATAACTGTTTAAAAATAATTTAAGTAGGTGGAGAAAGAAATAAAATAAAGATGCCAGATGAAGAACATTTCATATTATTTGGGTATCCTCCTTATTCTTTCACTAAATCTTTCCTATGTTAATTTCTACCCATATTAAGGCTTCTAGGATGAGGATAGGTATTTTGGGAAGTGATTTGGTAAGAAAGTGGCTAAACCAAAGTGGTTTAAAGGTGTGAAGAAGATAGGAGAGGGGTGATCATTTATAAGTTGAAAGAGGACACAAATGGTATTTTTGAAAATATTTGAGTGCTCCCATGTTTTTCATATGTAAAAGGGGTCCATCATTTACCATTATTAATCCTTATATTATTCATGGTCAAATAAGAGACAAAAAATAGTTTTTGGAAAATTTTATAGGTCATTTTTACCCTTATAATTTTAGTTTAACACCCTAGTAAACCCATTTTTACCTTAACCACGTTAATTAATATTTACTACATTCTCTATTCATTTAGGTAGAAAGTTAATTTTACCATATCAAAACAAATAAATTATTTTGATTTAAAATTTTGAATCAATTTTTGAAATTTGAATTCCTAGAAGTGGCAACATTTAATTTAAATATAATCCAATAGACACGATGAGAACGAGGGTTTTTAAATAGAAAACATTCAAAAGTTTACAAAGTTTTTATATCAAAATTCACTATGAAAATGATTAAAATAAACTAATTTAGATTAATTGGTATTAAAATTAACTAATATTAATTTAAAACCATTTAAAAATATAATTTAGAATTATAAATTATTTAAATGGACAATATTTTTTTAATTAAAATTTATTACTTTTATTATTTTTCAAACAATGAAACTTTTCATAAAAATCCCAAAAATTCACCCTATGCTCATTTTTATATTATGATTTCAAAAATAAATTTTATTTTATAAAATAGTTTTTCTTATATGTCTGAAAAACGTGACTGAACCGTATATTAATAAAAATATTGTTTTTCCTAAAACATTTTATTATATTTTAAATTTTTCTTACTTTATTCCTAATTAATATATAACTGTAATTTTAATTATTTTTTTAGTACTATGTATACCCTCCAGTTTAACAGCTAGGTTATAACTTCTATATTAAATAATACTATTTCAATAATATTTATCATTACGTTTAAACTCGTAGATTCATGTAACCCAATCTAAATTGAGTGTTGTCAGTAATACAAGACAAACTCCATGTTTATTTTAACTCTATCTATTGATTAAATTTAATTTTTTTAAAATTAAATATATCATAATGTCTTGGTGTGCTAAATTTTATTCTATTCTTGGTGTTGTGTGTCAAATACACTACCGAGTAAAATGTTCTTATTTTAAAATCCCAGGTTTTTACAATATTGATCATTTACTTCCCAACATTGTGTGTTGATTCTAGGAATTTTTAATTTTTATAAAGTTATTTTAATTATAAAATCCAAGAAATAAATCCAGGTTGATCATGATAATGAGTTTGATTCCTCATTTCGGTTGAACCATGAAAAAATATATTTGTGATGCCTTCTAATTTATCATTTTTATTACTTTTATGAGTGAGCATATAAAATCTATTCCTCATAACTATGGTATAGTTCTAAGATTAATAATATTTAGTTGAAAATAAATTATAAAATTAATAAAAATTTGGGTACACAAATTCACCCCCCTCAGTGTCCTAGTATTATTAATTTGGTCACTACCCATCTATTATTTGATTAAAATTGGTATAAAGTGTTACAAAGAATGTGTATATGATCCATGAGTGAATAAAAGAGGCATATTATCATCAAAAGTATTATGTTGTGTTGAGTCTCAAAAGACCTATTCCTAGTCCTATGTTGTAATGAAGCACTAAACAACTGTTAGGTGTGCACCGAATAATTGGTATTGAAAAAGAAGCATCTCCAGCTAGTAAAAATATTCCATATTGCCAATAGAGGCTCACTGGATAAGTGTTGGTCGTTTCAAATATTCAATTTCAACTTCCAAGCACACTGGTGACTCCATTCTAGAACATTCCAAGGCACATTAATAATGTCCAAAAAATGATCTTCTGTGATCATTAATTATTTTAATCGACCCTAAGACTCTACATAACCTATAAATATTAAAAATATATTCCTTGGGTGGATTATATGTCATCACAAATTAATTTTTGAGTTGAAACACTTTTTTTATTCCAAAATATCTTTCTTTCTTCGAGACCTTCCCTCAAAGAGTCTATATTTTATTATCTATTAAAAAACCTCTCACCCTTGTCTCTATCTCTCTCCCACTATCTTAGTTGTAACCATCCTTAAAGAGAGATATGAGACTGAAATTTTAAATGATTTTCACCATAAAATTCATCTATTCTCTTCCAACCTTTTTACATTTGTTTCTTGGGTTTCCATCAAAACCATATAATGTTTTATTCTTCAATTTCTGTTAAAACTAAGGAATGTATAATTATTCAGTATCCATTAAAAACAAGGGAATGGGTCGATATCTTTTCATTAAAACCAAGGGATGATATTAATAATATATATCTCTCTAATTGATGGTTGAATATTGAAGGCAATCTTGTGTGATACTTCCGAACTCCTTGTCAAATTATTTTTTCTTCATTTTTTTATTTTCCACATTAAATTTTTCCAAAATTGATTTTCATACCTACATAGATTCAATTTGATAATTTCTATGCATAATTCAATTTAATTAAATTTTTAACATGGATAAAATTTAACATCTATCAATCAATTAATTTATCTCTTTACTACTTTGTGTTTTAATTTTTTTTCGCTTTATTTTTAAAAAGTAAATTCAACCCCCATATTTTGATATTATTTCGAAGAATAATAGGTATCAATTGATGAATTTGTGTTTTATCCAAAATTTCCCTATTTTAATTTTTTTTTTCAAATATTAATTGATTTTAAATCATGATTGTACTATGGAATATATTTCCTCTTCACATGATCTTGTTTTTCGTGACAATGATTATTCCTATTGTAAAAAATGTGTTGTATTTTTTTTATAGTATTGTTTAGTATATTTGGGAAATTATAATATATGAATATTTTAAAACTAAACAGTATTATTATAAATGGACTAATCAAGATATTTCCTCTTTTGAACTAAATAAAAATTCTATGAATTCTTTATATTATGGTTTTGATTATATTGAGTTTATTAATGTTTCTTCTTTTAAAATTAATTATGATATCTAGAAATTATTATAAGTCACACATGAATGAACGAATAATGTAAAGAACACTATATTGGATATGTATCATAAATATTTTTAATTTTTCTATTATCTTTTTATTTAATCTATCACTAGCATGTTTACTAGATTTTCTGGAATTTTCAGTGGTATTAAATCTCTTAGTAATGATTTGTCCACAAAAACACTCATAAAGAAAATTTTATTGGTTTAACAAGATCCTATGATTCCAATGTGATACTAATCTATGAATCCATGTACATTAATAATATTTAATTTGAATAATTAATCATATCTCTAATGATGTATGAGATCACTGTAAAACTAGAACAAAAAAAGAAGGAATAAATGACCATGAAACCAAAAATAAGCTAGGTTTTAATGAAATAATAGATATGTACTCATCTGTAAGTAAAACCAATGATAAAATGGAATTATAGAAAACTATTAAAATAGTGATGATGCATCAAAATAAAAAATCTTCCAAACATGCAAAAAATAATGTTCTAATTTAAGTGTCGGCTATGAGTTGTTAGGAATTACACAAAAATGGATAGATTAAAAAAGAAAATATGATGTAAAAAATAATTTAAAATATAATAAGAAAGTAAATAAATCTAAAAAATTTCCAACATGGAGTGATTCATCTTCATCAAGGGACTCAAGTCCAAAATTCATCATGTCACATCTCAGGAGAGTCAATGAGGTATGTTCTCCAATGTCACAATTTCCTTATCAACCCTCTTATTCTTTAAGTCACCTAAGATATATAGAAATATAATACACTCATGATTAAAACTAAAATGGTTATCAACAAATTGTTTCTTTATATAAATATATTTATAATAAATATATTAATATTTTTAATAAAAAAATATCATCATCAAAATGAAAGGGATA
The DNA here is from genome assembly GCA_963277665.1 of Viscum album. Taxonomy (NCBI): domain Eukaryota; kingdom Viridiplantae; phylum Streptophyta; class Magnoliopsida; order Santalales; family Viscaceae; genus Viscum; species Viscum album. The sequence continues at coordinate 190,755 of CAUJRU010001143.1, forward strand.
TTCTTTCAAAAGAAAATGATATTTTGAACATGAAATTAAAATATAAAATGAATATTGATTTTTTTAAATATGAAATGAAGGAATTTGATGTATCTTTTTCTAAAATCACCATAAGTGAACAAAATCTTAGCATTATCCTTGGTTCTCAATGTGTTAAAAGAAATAATCATGTTTGTGGGGTTTTAAATAATACAAGCTCTTTGAAAAATACTAATGTTATGAAAAGTGTTTCCCAGAATAAATTTTGTATGTATTGAATAAAATGTGGAAATTTTATTTATTATTGAAATTGAAAAAATTAAGAAACAGAATAACTATGTCTATCCATATTCCATCCAATATTCTTCAAAAATATAAATAATTGTATATTCCCAAATCATTATTATCCAATATTAGTGGACTCTAAATTGTTTGTCCCTATCAATGTTTATTATATCACACTAATGAGATCAAAATATATGTATGAAGATGAGGCAGTTTTTTTGTCAGGTAACATCTATAAATCTTAATGAAATATCATTTGGTGACTTTGAAAAAAAGTATTCATTAAGTAAATATTATGGTAAAATCATGGATGTATATTATTTTTATATTCTAAATTTATTTTATATAGGGGAAATTGTTTTAATTATATATTTTCAATTTCTACCTTATCTAAGCATATTATCAATGGCTTATATTTTTCTAAGCATGTTCTACATAGAGAATACTTTTTCAACATAACGTTTTAAATGTTTATCTCAATTTATTATCTTATTAATTATATTAAAATATTTGTAAAATTATTTGAATGTCATTATACATGTTTTAAGAAAACTTATTTTCAAATGTAGATACTTTTTGAAGGAATTAATTCTTCATGTCTATACTTGTCTAAATCATAAGACTAATTATTAATATACACACACCTAATTTAGTTTATTTGAAATTAACTCTTTATATGTTAAAGTATGATCAATAAAAAATCCCACCACTTGAATCTGCATTTATTTTCATAAATGGGAGTTAAATTTTATTTTTCATGTTTCATATTTTTTTTTGAAATTATATTAGATATCTATCATATTTTCTTATTTCTATAACCCTCATGCATTGAATGTTTAATTTTGATAATATAAAATTGGGAAATGTTTTTGAGGAATTAGAAAATGGTGAACTAATGTATGGTTCTGAATGGTGTTTTATCAAAGGGGAACTTTTTTTTATTTGTATCAAAGGGGGATTCATGGTTTTATGAAATTTTTCGTAACTCGTTCTTTTTTATCATTTCCATATTTTTATCAGTATTTTTATATCAAGTGTTTGTGGTCATCAAAATAGAATATATTTTTGAACCACATATTGTTTTTAATGATAAAAAACAAAAATTTGTTTCTATTTTATTTACTAATGATTAAATTATGTTTTTAGTGTTTTTATCAAGTTATATTTATTAGAATAAAACCAAAATAAAGAAAAATTCAATGTAGGCTCAACAAAAACATTCGAGTCAAATGCTGTAGTGAAGAACTACCTAATGTGTAAGAGTGAACTGACTAGCCGCTATGACAACCAGAAGGATCTGTATCCAATAACACTGCACTATATTGCTTGTTTCATCAAGTTGTTAGCTAATGATGTCATTCCAGAACATTCAAAAGAGCGTTAAGGATGGTCAAAAAGGACTCTTTTCAGTTATTTAATGCTTTAACCCAACCCATGACCTCCCTAACTACTATGAATCTAATAAATGGTCATTAAGTGGCTTGGATCTTATAACACCCTTAGTTTTTATGAATTTGTTTTTCAAATAAATTAAATTTCTTTGATTTATTGTGTTATATGCTACACTAAGTTATGTTTGTACTACACACAATACCATTTTAACTTTCTTTACTCACAAAACTCAGTTTCTACAAAACATCATTTTATTATTATACTTATTTAAGAAGGAAAATTATATCCTAGATGTTAGAATGGAAGGTATGAAAAGAAGTAACTAAATTATGTAATTATGGTTTACATATAATTTTTGGGAAAATTAATTATTAAGGAATGTAAAACCCTTATTAAAATAATAAGATATGTTTTTTTCTGAAAAAATATGCACAAGTTTGTTTTATAAAAATAATTAAAAAAATTCATGTTGGATTATTAATGATATATATACATAATATTCAATTTATTTTTTAAAATTCATGTTATAGGAATTCTATATAGGATATAAGATCAAATCCAATTTTACGCATAAATGATGTATTTTTCCGAAAAGGTAGTTTTGTAGCCTTTTGATGGAAATATTTTTTAAATACAAATTTTTTACACTCATTAAAATTTTATTTTAGAAAATAACTTTTATTGTTAAGAATAATAATATCAAAATTTACTTTGGTTCAATTTTTTTCTGATAAGTTTCGTGTTTTGATGAAGGTGAAAAATACTAAATTTTAATAAATAACATCCTTTTCATCATTGTAATTTATAGTGTTAAATTATATATATTATTTGTTTTGAAGTATAAATAGATGAAATATTTTTCATTTAATTCAATTTATCTCATTGGAATCAATTTCACATTGAATTTGGATATAAATATATATCAATCTTTTGTATGTTTTCACTTTATAAAATCATTTTCTCATTCTGTCAATGAGATTAATATTAAATTAATTTATACCCATTATGTGTCTGGAATTTTGAAAATGGATTCCATATTTTGAAAAATAAGTTAAAAATAGTAATTAGGTCCATTTTTTGGAAAATACGAATCATAACTTTTGTAATTTTTATTACCATAGTAAAGGGTAAATTGGGTAATTGAGGATAAAAATTATTATTATAAATATTATAAAACTACTAAAACACTTTCCCAAATTATATTATATTACGTTAATTAAAACATTAAAACATAAGGAATGATATTTATTATTTCTAATGGACACATGGCCATGAAAATGGTTTAGATATTATTAAATTCAAAGAGAGTGACAAAATGTCACACTCTTACTTTTAACACAACTTTAAAATATGGATACCACCACACTGGTGTATCTATAGTTTAATTAAACATGGAAGTATAGAAGTATTCATCCCATGGGTTTTATGTGAACTATGGCCACATTTATAAATAACCTGAACTTCCCAGCCTCTTGCGACCCTCTTGTGATTGAAGCCCTCTCCCTACCTAATGCGATCGAATCCCACTCCATGCCTGCCAGGATCTAAGCCGTGTCCCTTCCAGCCTCGATGGAAGCCCTACGAACAATTGAACCCCCCAATACTCTCCTGAATAATCCTCTTTTAGATGATCACTCCCATCTATTGGAAGTTAGGCTCATGCAAATAATGTCTACCCATTCCATGATCTCATGACACCATACCCTCTCTGGATTTGTCGAAGGAACACTACCTACCCCTGTTTTTGTTGATGAACCTTATTCGCTCCCTTCTTTCATGATTCACCCATTCTAGTAGGTGAAATGGTATCGGTTACTCTAAACTAAGGATACCCTAATTTGACCTTTTTTATCATTTGATAAATGATACCAATGGTTATTATTAGAGATCCATTCACTTTGAAATGTTTGTTTGGTTTAAGGTTTACATATTCTGGTTTGAGGAAGCTATTTTTTGAGATTTATTGAGCTATACTTGTTTAATATATTTAATTTATATGGGTAGATTTTAATTTTTTGTATTCCTTAGTTACATAGAGTTATAATTATGAAGATTATTATTTCAATGGGAATAAGTTTTAATGCATTCCAGAATATATTGATGTGTTTTAGAGGATATAAGAATGTCTAGAAAAGTTTGGAAATTCAATGTATCAAGATACCGATGAAGTTAAAAAGGAAATTATAGGAAATATATTACTTTATTTTATAAAATTGGAAAAGGATATTACCACTCAGCTGACATCCATCAAAATGTAACAATCGTTTAGAAACCTCACTACCACCCAGATGAATCCTACATCCATTGCTCCTCTAAAACTAAAGAGTCTTTAGAAATTTATTATTTAGGGTAAATTTTCATATTTTGAGAACATTCTTTACAAATACTAAAAATATTCAACTTAAAGAATACTTAAATGGATTCATGGTATCCTCAAAAACATCAGAAAACATCACCCACTATACTTATACTATATTTAATTCTCGTATTTAATCTTTAATCTATTAACCCATTCCCAATTAAGGCATAATATTGTCACATTCTCTAACAGAATAATATTTTTGTGAACATATATTCAATATTACACAATCAAACAATCATTTATAAACAAAAACACTATATATTTAAGCAATATTATGATATAATGGTACTTTAGGTTACTGTGATTAATCCTCACATAAAACAATAATTTCTAGGCCAAATGAATCACACTCGGATTACCAAAGTAGAGTGATTAGTTTTTCTAGATTCTTTTAAGCTCCACATATTGAAATTTAGACTTGGTAGAAATAGAATTTGAATATAAGATAGATAAATCTTTACTAAAATTTTACTTCATTATATATTAGGAATAAAACCTTCCAATATTTAAAATAGAACAACTTCAAATCTAGAGAATCCAATAAGAGGTGAATTTGTCTCTAATACCAACTAAAAGGGACAAGTTGAGATTTGAATCACATTGAGTGGGTGTTGAATTAATTTTGGTGACTTTTAATTAATTTTTTTTACTTCTTATCTTTTATCCATTTTTTTACCTCTATCACTCTTAGGGGAGTGGTTCTATTATAATCTCATTCCTCTATTATTTATTATATCATAATAAAAAAAACACACACACAATTGGCATATTAATTTCAAAGGTTCATATCTCAGTATGATAAGTCTAATCCTTAGTGTGATTGGGTAACACAAATGATCACAAAACCCATTAGTAAATACCGCTGATCTTTATACTATAGTCTCCTAAAAGAATAGAGTGTGTATACTACACACTTATTTTGTGTCTCCAATGCTCAGGTACATTTCATACCTTTACAATAAATATAGGTGTAAAAACAAGATATTATAACACCAATTTAGAATACTTATTTATTTTTCAGGTACTACTCATTTCTTCTTCTCCTTATACTGCACAATAGCAAGTCACTTATTTTATATTTATATATATCACTATATAAAAACTCTTCTTATTCATAGTATGAAACTAATATTCTATGACATCTTCTTTATATTTCTTCTTATATAAAAATATATACACATTACTCTTCATCTTTCCCCATCATTAATGTGTGAACTAGGGGAACATATCTCTTCTTCTTATAAAATTCATGAACTACTTGGTTTCTTCTTATTCTACCTCTTCCCACTTTTTTCTTTTCTTTTTTTGAACACAAAAAGCACCAGATATTCCTCTTCTTTTTAACTTTGAAAATTAGTGGTTCTTT